>QTSX02002309.1:0-175918 GCA_014839935.2 Entomophthora muscae | reverse complement strand
CTTTGTGGACTACATGGAGTATCAGCTGGCACTCTTGTATCTTGGGGACTTTCACAATGCAACCACACATACTTCTGTACAGGGGCTCTCCTAGGATTACGTAGTATCTGCTCTCCTTGAGCACAGGTAATTCTGCATTCATTTCCCCTGTGGTAAGCATATGATATACTGAATATAACTTGGGTTAGTAACTTTCTGCTGACACTTCCATTAAGTATGACTTGTGGACTTCATGTCTTGAGAGGCCATCGGCAACAACGTTCTTCTTCCCAGGTATGTGCTTTATGTCCATGAGATACTCAGATATCTTCATGACCTAGCGCACATGTCTACTGTTCTCTTTCTGTTTGCTCAGGATGAAGTACAACACCATGTTGTCCGTATACAAGGTAATGCAATTTCCTAGTATGTAGCACTTGAATTTGTGAAGTGCTCTAATTATAGCTAACACCTCTTTATTTTAGATGCTGTAACATAGCTCTGGGCCACTGAACAACTTGCTTGTGTACTCAACAGGTTTGAACAGGCCGTCACGTTCTTGTGCAAGGACTCCCCCTGTTGCTTCTTCCAAGGCATCAGTAAGATTGAGAACTTCTCCTGGAAGTTTGGGTGGATCAGGATGGGCTCCTTAATGAGACACTCTTTCAGGGTCTGAAAAGAAACCTCTTGTTCAGGGGTCCAGGTAAACTCCATCCCTTTGTGAAGTAACTTGAATAGGGGTCTAGCTATATCACTATAGTTTTGTATGAACCGGGAATAATACCCAATGGTACCAATGGAGGACTGTAGGCGGGCAATGTTGGTAGGTACAAGCCACTGTGAGATTTCTAACACCTTGTCAGCATCAGGGTGTACCCTCTCTTTGTCCACTACATGTCCTAGTACGTGAAGTTTGGTCTGGCAAAACAACAGCTTGGATTTGTTGACTGATAGCTGGGCTTTCCAGATGTGACAAAAGACTTTGGTAAGTGTATTCAGATGCTCTTCAAAAGTAGTACTAAACACTGTTATGTCATCTAGATAGACTGTCACCTTTGTATACAGGAGATCCGCAAAGATGGAGTTCATGGCATGCTGGAAGGTATGTGGGGCTCCACAGAGTCCAAACAGCATACACTTATACCGGTACTGTCCTTGCTTAGTGACAAAGGACGTCTTGATGATGATTGCGGGTTTCATTTCCAACTGGTGGTACCCAGAGAACATATTGATGTTTGTAAAGTACTTGAAGCTGGCGTACAATGCCAAGACCTCACTGATGAGAGGCAGGGGATAGTTATCAGCTTTGGTGACAAAATTAAGAGGTATGTAATTAACACACATACATAACTTTCTGTTCTTTTTAGGCACAATGCCAACAGGCAAAGACCAGGGTGATGTGGACGGCTCAATGATGTCCTTGGACAGCAGGCAGTCAATCTCCTGTTCTATGTAGTCCTCATACTTCTTGGCTAGACAGTAAGGGGCTTTGTGGATAGGTTTAGCTGTTCTAGAGTTAATAACATGTTTCTCTAGGTTTGCGGGTGGCAGTGGGTCATCCCCATTGCAAAAGAGGTCCTTGAACTTGCTCATGAAGGCAGAAGGATCCCCCTCTGACTGGCGTAAAGTCCCTTGTTCTGTTTGACGCCTCAGCAATGGTAAAAAGGACTCCACCCATCCTCTTGCAACTTAGAGTAGCTGAAATCTATAGGAACCAGCTTGTTGTTGCGCTCAATGAACCAATTGTGGCAACAAATGGATATAGTTACGCCAAAGTCACTAAAGCATGACGCCCAAGTAGAATATTGTACCTGGTAAGCGCAAAGATAGCCACAGAGATTAATACACAGACACCACAGATTTCCATAGTGAGGTCACACACTACTCCAAGGCATTCTTCTGTTTTGCCATTTGCAAAGGTAAACTTCTCTTTGACTTTACTATATTTCTGTAATCCTAATAATCTTAGAAAAGAATCAGAGATTATGTTAGACGTAGATCCTCTGTCCAGAATGATAGATGTGGGGTGGTGTTGCAGATCCTGAATGAATTAGACATTAAGTCGTCCACCTAGGGATTAAGTAATGTAACAATTGTGTGATTGCTTTATTACACCCTGGTTCTAATAAGGTCAATGGAATTTAAAACGCCATTAAAACGGGTGTTTGAAGCGCCTTTCAAATGTGCTTAAGACATGTGCTTTACTTCTGAGGTTAATAATAGAACAACAAAGTTATTGCCACATGCCTCCATAAGGAAAGCCACGTGAAACCAGTTGTTCTCTTGCACGGGACTTTCTACTGTGCCTGCTCACTCCCCTTCATTAGAAAAGTCATTCTTTCTGTGCCTCTCTTCCCCTGGTGGAAATTCTCCCACCTCTCACTATATAACTGCTACACTATCACAAAAAACACTAGTTTTGTCTTTATATCTTTATATTCTTCTGTCCTACTACAGGCTGTCACTATACCATCAACAGGTATAGTATTAAGAAATAGGTCCCTACTAACTGTTTGTAGAAATTAGCAACCCTTGCTGCAACTTCCACAATATTGGCGCTCATGTCTTTCAACACCACCAGCTCCCACCCCCGCGGTCCTTTCAATGGGGAGGGAGGAATGCCCCTTGACCAGTCTCCTGCCACTGCTTCTTCCTACCACCAGGCACCGGCCTTCACTGCTGCTAATGCCCATGCTGGGGAAAGAACAGGCGCTCCCTATGGCCTGCCCAACCTTAACCACTTCATGCCAGAACATCAACGTCCCCAAGCCATTGTTTTTGTCCAACCACTGCTTCTGCAAGCCCCTGCCCCCTTGAAGATGGATGCCAACTCTTCACCTTCCAAGGACGCCATCTGTAGTGCCATTCACGCTATGGATGCTGGTGCTGCTGGCAATGGTGCTTGCTCTGAACACCTGGCCATTCAGCAGCCTTCTGCTGAAAACTCCTTGGTTTGCTTTCTGGATCTCTCCCAGGTCAACCCTGAACAGCTCTGTCATGACCTCTGTACTGTCAAACATATCAAGGACTACCTACAACAATTCACCCATCCTGCTATATGCCACAACCAAATGCACCTGGGTTACATCCAAAGCCTAGTGCATGACCAGGGAATACTGGTATCCAACCAACAGTTGTTCCTCCAGGTCTTTTACTATGAGCTTGACAATACTTCACCACCATCAATCAGTATCTTGCTGAAGTTATCAACGCCCAGAGCACCATGCTTCACTGGGTTGACACCATCAAAAGGGGTATAGATAAGCTAGTTCCAGCGCATGTGGTACAGACCCTCATCCATCAGAGTGTAGATGCCAATTGTATTAGTGTGGTTACTACCCATGTGCTTGAGACTGGCCCCATGGCTTGAAGCCTGACTCATGAGGTGGAAGTCTTAGCCCATCACCTTGCCATCATCCCCTTGTTTAACCCACGTCTACTGCCACAGACAACTCCCCCTCCAGCCACCTTCTTGGTTGAGACGTCCTTGAGCTCTTTGATCACTACAAGAAGATGCAGACGGAATTGGTCCAGCAGAGCGCCAATTTTGCCTTCCTGTTTGATGGCTACCACACTGTGTCAGAGCTTCAGGATTGTCTCAAACTTTGACAATTGCATGACAGAGCCAATATCCAGACCCAAGCCAGGAAGGACAAGGAAGTGATAGCCTTGCTCCAAGCTGAGCTTGCCACCCATGAAAAGTGCATCACCTCTCTGGAAGATGACTTGGATATCAACCATCAGGAGAAAAAGGTCCATCAAGATGAGCTGGACAAGTAGCAGCTTCTCCCAGATGCCTTCCAGAGACAATTGGATAGGATGGACAGTAAGATCATGGCTGTCAACTTACAGGCTATTTCCATCAACTCCAAGAGTCACCACAGTCCACAGAGGTCTTCTAGTCCTGAGTTCTATCATAGCTACAAAAGCAATATTGACCACAATTGTTTGGCTCCTAATGCTGTACAAGTATTAGAGCCAGTACTGGAGTCTAAGGATAACGTCCTGGCCACCCCTGAAGCTTCTGGAGCTGCTCAAGACAGAGAAGGTGAACGCAAAGCCCAGCAAGAGGAAAATTGTTGCCGCGCCTCTGAGGCTAGGTTTGCTGCCTCCACTCTCAGCTGTTCCTGTCTCACCTGTTCTCCAGTGAGGATCACACCTGCTCCCCTCCAACATGGCTCCAACAACTTCAAGCCTGTCAATCTACCCAAGTTTGACCTCAAGAGCAATGTGGTCATGTTCTTACGTCTGTACCAGAACTCCATGTATGGCGCAGACAATGCCATGAGGGACTCCACAATCATCAACTGTCTGGATGCTGACGCTCAAACCATCATCTTGCTGCGTCTCCCTGAGAATGACTGGACTTTTACCAATGTCTTCAGGGCCTTGATGGAAGAATTTGGTAGCCAAGAAGCACTTCTTGGTTGCAATATGGACTTTGCTGACACCAAGCTAAAGGTGGGGAAAACCCTAGAAGATTTCACTTCTAGGTTCTACCTTGAAGCTCAAACCCTATTGTCTATGAATGCTGTGCAGTTTACTGATGTGTAGTCAGCACTCCTCAATGCTGTATGTATCAACCAGGAGCTATCTCTGGCTCTTAAGTTGGGCATTTACAACGCTTACACTGTGCCAGACCTGATTTGCCTCCTACGCACCTACAAGGAGGAGTTTGACGTCCCTCTTCCTGAAGGCCGCCCCTTCCAGAAAGCTGAGTATAGGCCCTGTGTGGCTGTGAAGATGCCCAAGCCTTCTGACAAGGTTAGGTCCGCTCCAGCCAATAACGCTTCCTGTACTTGCTTCAAATGCAGTTTGGCTGGCCACTTCTCTTGGGAGTGTAAGAATTCTTACCAAAAGGTCTATCATGTAGGCATGGAGGACGCTGAGGAGAACTACACCAAGGACACTGATATTGAGGAGGACAATGAGGACCAGTCAAAAAACTACTAAGCAGCCAGGACAAGGAGAAATCATTGGCCGCCTTTGTAATTTTGACACCCTCATCTCCCCCCATACCGCTGCCCCTGACAAACCAGCCCAGAGGCCTGCTGCTTTGCCATCCTTTAAGGCCAAGCCTAAGGATGAACCCTCTCTGATTGACTTCAACTCCCAACCAATACACAAGGATGCTGAATCCAAAGGAGTTCAAGAGGACCTCCTACATCAAGTCCTCACTGTTAACACTCAAACTTGCTGGACTACAATTTTGCCCTGAGGTGGTCATCCCCTGAATAGCTCAGAGAACAGTGACCTTACCCTATGCCAAACAACTGGCTCAACCAGGTGTTGAAGTCACCCATGAGGAGGACAGCGCTGAACAACTTGCCAAGCTGCTCTGTACAGTAAATGTCTCAGTACCACTAGAATCCCTCAAGGAAGCAAGCCCAGCTGTGGGAGCTGCCGTGGCTACCTTTCTGGAGAAGTTCAAGGGACTGATTGTACACCAGGTCTCTAAGACTGTGGAGATCAGAGAGGACCACCAGGGTTGCACCTATATCAACCTGGTATTGAACAAAACTCATGTCTGGACCATACTGAATACTGGTGCTCCTGGGAACATCATCTCTTCCTGCATGGTCAAAAAAGCTGAAGTTAGCCCCTGACTTGACTTACCATGAGGAATTTGGAACAGCTGGACCTAAGACCACTAGAGAAAAGAGGGCCTACTTTTCCCTCCCTCTTTGCTTTGGGAAGCTAATGGACACTGCTCCTGCTATAGTTCTGGAGAACAACAGCTATGACATTCTTATTGGAACTAGCTTCATGGTTCAGTATGGCACTGTGACTAACCATGGATACTATACATTTGGAATATTGGGCCACTCCATTCCCATGTTATACCATGGCAACTGCCCTTCTGACCTGCCCTTACGCTGTCTACACTACATCAACCTGGAGTAAACGGATGAAAAACTCCAGTTGCTTATACGCTGTGTAGTAAGAAGGTCAAGGTTCTACCTCTCTTGGTTGGGGAAGCCAAGGGAATCCCAGTATACACCTACTGTAATGTGACTATCCCACCTGGATTTCAGGTGATCCACAATATAGGCCTCTCGCTGGCTCTACTGGCTGGCACTCATGGAGCAATCTTTGGCATCCCTAATGCCTCCAGACTAGAACCATGGGTTGCATCAGGCATCCTCATACCAAGTGAGAAGGAGGTACTCATACTCTTAGCCAACATGAGTTGTGAAGCTATTGTTGTCTCCAAACACCAACTTCTGGCTTATACAAGACTGGAAAAGCATGACAACCTTCAGGAGACTGCCCCCTTTGTGGACTTCTCTGAGTTAGGTCTACTCTGTGAATAACCACTGGTGCTATTGGTCATAAGCCGCAACTCCCTATCTGGCCTCTCCAAAGAGCAGAAGGATCAAGTCATGGATCTCTTTGCCCAGTATAAGGATGTGTTTTCCAAGGATGATTATGACCTGGGCAAGGCTGCAGATGTTGCTCATCATATTGAAACCCAAGGCAGTCCAACTATCTGCTCCAGAACTATACAGCGTAGTCAAGCCAATAATGCTGTGGCCAACAAGGAGCTTCAGAAGCTATTGGGATCTGGATTACTGGTCCCCAGTAAAAGCCCTTGGGCTTCCTCTCTCCTGATTTTCAAAAAGAAGGATAGCAGTAACCGTGTGGTGATTGACTACTGCCAACTGAATGCTGTTACCAAGAAGGATTCATATCCCCTCCCTTGTATTGACAATACCTTGGATCAACTGGGAGGCACCAAGTTCTTTAGCGCCATGGATCTTATCAGTGGGTACTGGCAGATTAATCTACCCCCTTATGATCAAGAGAAATGTGCAATCATCACTGACCAAGGGCGTTCCAACCCACAAGGATGCCTCAAGGTCTGTTCAATGCCCCGGCTACCTTCCAACGGGCCATGGATGCAGTGATGGGCAACCTCAAACTCACCAGCGTCTTGGTATACCTGGATGACATTAATGTGTTCTCCCAAACCTTTAATGATCACCTACAGCACTTGGAGGAAGTCTTCCAGAGGTTACTTGCAGCCAATCTCAAGCTCAAGCCACACAAGTGCAACTTCTTCAAGGAGCACCTTGAGTTCTTGGGGTTTATTATTAGTCAAGATGGACTCTTCCCTGTACCGCTGAAGGTGGAAGTCGTTGAGAAAATGCAGATCCTGGCCAATAAACGTGACATGCAAGTCATCCTGGGAATGATTGGGTACTACCATTGCTTCATCCCAAACTTTGCATCCCTTAGCAACCCCATTTTTCAGCTTCTCCATGCTGATAAGGAATTTTTCTGGAGCCTAGCATGCCAATCTGCCTTCAATGCTCTCAAGGGAACACTGACTGCAGCCCCTGTACTAGACTACCCTGACTTTGCCAAGCCGTTTGTGGTTCATAAATATGCTAGCCTGACTGCAATTGGGGGTGTCCTCTCCCAACTGGACTCTGAAGGACTTGAACACCCTGTTTAATACTGCTTGTGTATGCTTAATGTCCACAAGAGGAACTACAATGTCACTGAACAAGAGTGTCTGGCTGTGATATACTCCTACCAACAATTCAGAGTCTATCTCCATGGGGTACATTTCACAGTTGTAACAGACCATGCTCCCTGAAATGGCTGAAGACCCTCAAGGACCCTGAAGAACGTCTGGCGCGTTGGGTCATTAAACTTCAGGCTTATGACTACAAAATCATTCATTGAGCTGGAGAAGCCCATCAGAATGCTGACTGTCTCTCCTGCCTTCCCACTGTTGCCTTAGTATTACCTATGGCTGACATTCTCTATGACAAGCTTATGGAGGATCCTTTTTTGTGGGGAGAGGAGCCAGTAGAGATACAGAAAGCCCTCAAGAAGCTGGCTGTTGATACCAAGGTCTTGAAAGGACAACTCCTGAAGCTTTGTGGAGACTCTTGGCTATCCTACATACGCCCATCCCTACGCATGGACTCAGTGGTGGCTGCTCACAAGACTACTGGCCATGGTGGCATACAGAAGACGTTAGCCCTATTACAGCAGCACTGCTTCTGAGAAGGAATGCATACTGATGTAGTAGATACAATAGCCACCTTTCATGACTGAGACATTGAGAGACCTAAGGTTGCCAAGTTCTAACACAAACTTGTACGCCCTGGGTTTGCCTTTCACACTGTAGCCATTGATCTAGTGGGCCCCCTGCCAGCTACCAACAGTTGCAACAAGTTCATCATTGTGGCGGTTGACCATCTGACTAAATGGGTAGAGGCCAAGGCAATTCCCAACTAATCTGCACTGGTGACAGCCACGTTCATCCTGGAGAATATCATATACAAACATGGTTGCCCCCAGATTCTGCTGACAGACAATGGTACCAACTTCACCAGTTATATCATCCCCTGCCTCAACCAACTGATGGAAATTTGTGGGACACTATCTACTCCTTATCACCCACAGACAAATGGCATGGTAGAGCGCACTAATGGGAGCCTGGTCCAGATACTCTGGAAGCTCAGTCACCAACATGAGACTGAATGGGATACCTTCCTGCCTGCGGCCACCTTTGCATATAACATTGGGTACCATTGTGCCACTGGCAAGCCGCCCTTTCAACTTTTCTAAAGCCAACAACCAGGATTTCCCCCTTTACTATATTCCTTGGTAAAGTCCAGCCTGGCTGTGTCCCCAGAGGCGTACCTCAAAAAGCTGGTTCAAACTCTTATTTGCTTGCAATCAGAGGCCTACACTGTAAACTTAAACCATAAGTTGCAGGACCTAGAACAAGCTGCATCTAAACGCCCTGCATTACCCACTTACCTGGTAGGAGACTCAGTCTACTTCTTCAGCAATAGAGGGTACGGCTGTAAATCCAAACTTGCCTCCCTTTGGCAAGGCCCACTTCAAGTTATCCAGAAGACTGACCCCAACTCCTACACCCTTAAGGAGCCCCATTCTGGGCAATTGATCACTAGAGTACACACTCAGTATATGTGTGCTGCTCCTAGCAACCAAGAGTAAGCCCTAATGAGGACAATAACCCAAAAAAACAAAACAATAGTATTGCACCAAAGTATGAGGAATAAGAATAAAAGAACAAGGTGTTTATTGGAGACTGACAAGACTCTTCCAGTACCGCACCAACTGCTCTACCAAATGAATGACAGCCAAGAAACACAACTGGTTGCCTATAGATCCACAAAGCCAATGATCAAGGATTGGGCAACAAACCCCCACCAAGCAAGACACACAATTGATCCCAATGTCCACAGGAAAGGCAACCCCCAAGAAGATATAGTCCCACAAAAGACTCTCACAAAGGGCATACTCTACTGAGACCTGACCACCCACCCCGTAGAATACAGACAAGGCCTACTCAAGGAAGACCCCTATGCTCTCCTCCTGCTTGATATCACAGTGGTTGGTTCCGCAAAGAACAAGGTTGCCAGCCATCACCATTGGTACCAGATGAGCAGTCCCCTCCACTATGTAATACTTCAACACTTCCTGGAAGGCTCGCCAAAGACGTTGCTCAAAGTTGTCAGAGGTTTTTCAACTGACTGGTTGAGCCTCAGTAACCCCAGGTGTTACCCAAGCACAAAGGACTGCCTTCATTATGTTGGATACCGTCCCCTGTTGTAAGACTGAGAGACCTTGGCCCTCAAATTGGAATTACTTCAGCTGAGCCCCCAAGTATTCTTCTGCCGCCTGCATGGAGAACCGCTAATGGATACTGTTACCCTTTTGCAACCCAGTTCCTGTCACCTCCCTGGGCTCACTCAAAGCTAGGAACAGCACAGCAAATAATGGGTCTGGCCCCCTAAGGCCAGCTGAGGCACCAGTAGCTGATCTAGGTGAACCCCCAAGTCCAGATAGCTGCTGTCTACATCATGCAGGACTACTTGATTCTCTGCTGCCTTTACCACTTTCACTGGCCTGGTATGCTTGCACCCCTTTGGAATTACCACTGGCACCTTCTTCAAGACTCTTCTTGTGACTCTTCTAGAGGGACTGTTCATCATAGCCATCACCTTGGGATGCCAGCCATTTTTAAACCTGTTGTCTAATCCAGTGGAGGGAAATGTTGCAGATCCTGAATGGATTAGACATAAAGAAGTCCATCTAGGGATTAAGCAATAGAACAATTGCGCAATTGCACTATTGCGTCCTGATTCTACTAGTGATAAAGACATTTAAAACGCCTCCAAAACAAGTGTTTGATTTGCCTTTTGAATGTACACAAGGCACGGGCTTCACTTCTGGGATTATAAATAGAACAACAAAGTTATTTATATCTACCTCCTTAAGGAAAGCCGTGAGGAAGCGGTTGTTCTCTTGCACGGGAATTTTAGCTGTGCCAATCCACTCCCCTCCATTTGGGAAGTCCTTCTGTCTGTGCCTCCCTGTCTCTGGTGGCAATTCCCCCACCATACACTATATAAGTGTGATACTATCTAAATAAACACAATTTTTGTCTATAAAATTTATTCTTCTTCTGTCCTTCATAGGCTGTCACTATATCATCAACAGGTGTAGTATTAATAATTAGGTCCCTGACTAACTGTTTGTAGAAACTAGCAACCCTTTGCTGCAACTTTTACGGCACACAGACCATAAAAACCTCTATATTTCACAGAAAAACACAAGGTTTGCCGCCTCTTGGCCCGTTGGGCTATTGACCTGATGACATACAAATTCCCAATTGAGTACACTCCAGGTAAGAAGAATGTTGTCCCTGACACCATTAGCTGCAGAGAAGACCTTGACAACCTTGATACCTCCTACCACGCACACAACATCCAATAAGTGCTGGAGCCCTCTCAATTTCTGAGCCTCATCACTACTGCTTCCTTGTACACCAACTTGGATAAAGAGATCCAAGAAGAACAACTGTTGAACCCTCCAACTAGCACCACAGACCTAGAAACAAGAAACAACATCTGGTACCATGACAACTCCCTGTACGTTCCCCAAGGGCCTCTTAGAAATCAAATCATTCAAGCCTTCCATGATACTCCTCTATCAGGCCATGATGGTATTACCAAGAAGGCAACAGTGCCCATTTCAACACTAAAATATCAACAGTGGCCATTCATCACTTTTAATGCCAACACTATAGTAAAGTGACAACCTGGTTCTACATAATGTTGTCTCCTGGATGTTGACACTTTTTAAGTAACGGCACACTTTATCCTGAACATTTTTAATATAAAAAATATATATTTAAATACTTTATTATACTAAAAGATCCCAGAGAGTCAAAAATGCAATAACAATTACTATAAGTAATAAGAATAGGGAGATATACTGTAAATTCAGAACCTGAATGTAAAAATGCGGGATTGTCAAATCCTTGGTCCAAATTTTGAATCACTTTTGCAGGATGGCCTTTTTTAATTAAATTGATTTTTTGAGTATTTATTTGAATATTTGAAAATGCAGGAACTCATAGACACTTTGCAAAGTTCAAGTCAAACTGCATATTTGCAATGGACAAAATGAATTAACTGGAATCAGATTTGAAGCGTTCAAATCCATCAGCCATTTTCATTAAGTTTACTATGTTTTTTGAAATTGCAGGATTGTCAAATCCAAGAACCAAATTTCAAATCACTTTTGAATGCCACTAGTAAACTCAGATTTTAATTACAGGAACTGGAATCCAAATTTAATGTACACTAAGCACACTAGGAAACACCAACCCAAATAAAGAAGCTCCACCACAACTAAAACCAAACTAAAATTTCAATCTCAATAACCATAATTAGACATAAAAAGTTATTAAAATTTAAAATCATCCAAACCCAGAAAGTATACAATATTATTCACTTCAAATAACAGATATAGAAATTCTGTTACTATTCAAGGCTAACTCAAGAGAAAATAATTACCCACAACTAAACCAATAACTCCAAATAAATACATATTTAATCTAATATATATTTTTTATTTTATTCTTATGGACCGTCAATCACATTCTCAACCCGCTCCTGCACCAGCCTGCGGGCAGCCTGTCCACAAGGGCATCCCAGAGGGTCCAAGAACAGACCCAGAACCCAACTTGAGGGGAGTCATGCCAGTACACAGGCCTCCCAAGGTGTCATTGCCAGCCAACCACCTCCCGCATCCCAAGCCCAATCAACCAGCCTGAATCCCAGACAGAAGCCACTCTCAAGGCCTGCCATAAAAGTCTCCTACACCAGGGTCACTGGGAACACTGAGGTTACTTACACCTCCACTGTATACCCAGTTGTCACCCGGCCCCGCACTCTTGACCCAAGAGTTGCTACTTCCTGCCCCCTGTGTCTTTGACACCTCATATCAGCCATTGGCCACAACTGAGGAACCATATGTGCCTATTGTGTATTCAACTATTGACGGCGCCACTGCAAGCAAGCATGATCCCACCTTCTACACAAAGGTCCCCATCCCCTGTGTTGAGCCTGGTAGCCAGGATGCCGTGGTACCTGCCAAGGGCCGGCGTTGGTTGACAGATAGTGAGTGTGAAGCTCTCCTCAACTGCTTGAATGGGGGAATGGCAGTTCAGGATATTGCATCCTGATTTGGTGTCACAGCCAGATACATTGCCAACATCAACACCAATTATGGCAACACCGGGCAAATTGCTGAATCCACCAAGGCTAAGCAGCAGCCCAAACTCCTTCAGCCCATTCATATTGATGCAATGAAGCAGCAGGTAGCCAAGGATTGCCACCTGGACACACTTGCTGTCTAATCAATGCTTGCCAAAGAGTTTGGGCTATCTTTTTCTAAAACCCTTGTTTACAAAGCAATGGTTGATTTGGGCTTCTCGTGGAAGTTGCTTAGAGTTTCCCCATACAATAGGAACAGTGAAAAGACCATCAAGGATTGACGCATTTATGCCAAGACATGTCTGGCACTAAAGGAGACTGGGAATGCCAAGTTCTTCTATATCAACAAATTATCTTTTTCCTCCTTACTTAGGTCTAGGCATGGGTGGGTCAAGAAGGGGTCCAAGGATGGCGTAGCCCATTGTGCAGCTGTCTGTTCCCAGACCTATTCCATGGTTGCGCTTCTTGGTCCTTGCAGGTTGGACCAGTATCAGATGATTAAAGGCTCCCATAACAGCAGGACCTTTCTCAATTTTCTCTGAGCTGTCAAGGAGTACCTTCATATAAATTACAGCGGCACAACCAATGTTGTTGTGCTTGATAATGTAGGGCTCCACAAAGTGGATCTGGTTGTATCAGAGTTATACCAATATATAAAAACAGCCATTCTGCCAGCCACCGCCTTGCAGACTGCCCAATAAACTCCTCTTCCTTCTGACCTATTCTGCATTTCTGAATCCAATTGAGGAGGTGTTTGGTTGGATCAAGAATAAGGTGAAACAAGGCCTCCCTCAGGACACAGAGGATCTCTTCAATATTCTTGAGATCAGCCAATTTGCAATGCCATCTAATGTGGTGGTGGCTTTATATGAGCACTCAGAATTCTTCCTCCCTAAAGCCCTGGCCTCCAAGCCAATCAGATAAATGGGTGCTCTGGGTTTTATTTAGCTTTTTTTTATTAGTACTCAATAATTATTATTTATATATAATAATGTGACATTTGAATGTATTATAGACATATAAGAATACATAGAACAGGTAAGTAGAATTAATTATACTAGGTATGAGGAATATATTTTTATTATAATGCACTGAATATTATTATTGGCTTTTGCACTAACAAATAAATAAATTAAAAAAAGAAGAAATAAATTAGTTTATTTAAATAGTTGTGAATCCTTGATGGTACTTTGGCTTTTTTAAGCCACAAATTGGACCTTGCATGTCATCATCTGATCCTTGTTATTTCAGTGCCACTATAACTACACAACACGGCAACCAATGATTTTCATGTATTGCTTACTAATTAGTACTTAGGACGCAGGTCAAGTATATCAAATATGTTTATCAAATCACATTACAAGGGAAAGGTGATTTGAGTTCTAAACAATCATTTGTTTAGAACAATAGTGGAGCGGGCCACATGATGCGGATAAATGCAATTCTTGATGTTATCTATGTGATAAATAAACCCGTACTCAACAAGCTAGTAAATAAAAAAAATTTAACTTGATTTTAATATTTGACGTGGTTGCAACTTTAACTAATGTCTTGTAATATATTTAGATATATTAATCTTATAATTTACATACTTAATTTAAAATAAAATAAAAATATTAAAAGTAAAATTATAATTATAAATTGTAAAAGTTAAATATTAAAGTTTAAATAATTGAAATATAACAATTTTATTAAATTGTGATTTATTCAATATCAAAATATTTGATATTAAAAATTTTAATATTGTAATATGTATTATAAAATTTTAATGTTAACTTTTAGATACTAAATTTTTTAATATTTAAATATGTAATATTAAATCTTTTTAGTAAAATTTTAATATTACATATTTAAATATTAAAAAATTTAGTATTAAAATATAAAAAGTAAAAAAAAATTTTCAAGGGGAAAATATTTATTGGGGGATGTTGATTGCAAAGGGAATGTGATTATTCCAGGGACTTATACCCCAAAATTAAGTTTTTGGCTAAAGCATATAATTGGACCCATGTACTCTTCTGTACATGATGGACAACCCTGGATGCAATTGCTAGAGGGGTGGCACCCTGTACCCCAGTGGTTGCTGATCATTTGATAAAAGGCAGGTGGGTGAGCAATTTGACTAGTAGGTTTTTTTGGGGGGCACATAGTACCTGTATAGTGTTGCCAATGCAAATGAGTCATACAGGACGTGCTTGACTGTCCTGTATCCCTGTGGTGTCTTCTGGCGGTTGAGGGCTACACAGCAAATATCCATGTGAATAGGTACATCCTCCAAGTTTTTGACGTTGGTTTTTAATATGCAATGTAGGAGGATTCCCAGGTATACCGCAACATGGATTCTCTGTAAGGTATACTTTTCCAAGAACATGCATAAATTTTTGAAAGTTTGAACTAACCTATTAATATAGGATGTTTGATTGAACTTGAAGAGGGTTCTGGGGGGCGCCTGACTTGAATCAGCCCCCCAGGCCTTGGCAAACAATATTAATAAAGGTTTAAAATTATTCATGAGGACTGCATCCCTGACTTTATTTGATAGTGCCATAAAAACTTCATTAAAAATTGCAGATTTCAAATATTCATTTTCTATTTGAAAGTAAGTTTTTATTAAATTCTTTTCATATTTGTTGATGTTTGTGAAGGGGAATCTTTGAATGCTTTTGTATATGTATTCATCAAAGTTCATTTTGATATCCCCGCAAATTTCATTCATTTCTTTGATTTTGATATTTGATTCTGGTTCATAAGGTCCTCTTATCCATGGCAAGCACCCTGCAGGTGGTGAATATTCCTTATATTGAGCTTCAATATTTGAAAAATTATTTATATTCTGTTGAATTATTAAATTTATTTGGTTTTATTTATTTGTTTTATAGGGGCCACCAGTGACTGGTAACCCCCGTAAAACCAACTTGGCGTAAAAGCCGCCACTTCTGCAACCTCATCCCCATTCCTAGTGATGACTAAAATAAATATAAGTAAAACATAAAAAGACTTACTAATTGTTTCCCCTGTGGCCCCCTCAGCCACAGGCGCCACTTTAGTAAACTTCATGAGCGTTGGATGCTCTTCATTAATTTTTCTAGGCTGAATTTTTCTTATCTTTCTTGCAACTTGTGTTTCTTCCTGGTTTTCATTTGATAAAGCTTCTGTATTTCTTGAAGCGCTTCTGCTTCTTGATTGCGTTTCATTTTCATCTGTTTCCATTTGATTGTTTTCCTCTTCATTGGTGTTAATTTCCCTTTGAATTTCTGTTCCTTCAATTAGTTTGATCTTATTGTTTTCTTTGGCCCCCTGCCAGAACTCCCACAAATTGTAGGCCGCCTTGTTGAACTTCAGACTTGATAAAATTGTTCCCTGTAGATTAAGTAATGCTTCTTTGTTCTTTTAATCTATAATATTTCCCAATTTATCCAGAGCATCTTCTTTTGACTGGATTAGTGGCTGGCTCTTGTTGCCCAGCTTTCCTGTCACTATTTCCCTGATGTTTTTTTCTATTTCAACAACCTTTTGCAGGTGTGCTTCTAATTTATTGATCAAGTTATAGATTGTTGACATTTTGTTTGAATTCCATCAAGAAACTGGTTTTTATAGTACTATCTTCAACGCATACATATTTTTCATCATCATTAATAAATTAAAGACAATAAACGTAAATATTGCATTAGAATATTGCAATTAGACGTCAACTCTTGATATTTTGATATTATGTGCATAACTCAATGCATTTTGTTTAATAAAATCTATTGTAAACTTGGCCTTTTTCATTATAATTTAATGAAATGGACTGTGTTTATATTGGGGCCATTAACGCTTAGTACAAATATTGAAAATTAGTGCATTTTTCAGCCTGTATATTTACCTATTGGTAATAATTCTATAAACTTTTTAGTTGGATTTTGCAAGGTAATGATGTAATGGGTTAAAAAATTACTGTTTATTGTCATTAATTGGCTGATTTTCTTTGCTGTGGCAATTGTGCATTTTCTGATATTTACACACTAGTATCCAATTGGTTGGCTTCACATTCAATTGCACAGGTGATAGGAAAACAAGCCGCCACCCCAAGACTGGATGTGGTCAGGGTGGCAGCTTGTTTTCCTATCACCTGTGTGTTTGGATGTGAAGCCAACTAATTGGATACTAGCGCGTAAATATCAGAAAATGCACAATTGCCACAGCAAAGAAAATCAGCCAATTAATGACAATAAACAGTAATTTTTTAACCCATTACATCATTACCTTGCAAAATCCAACTAAAAAGTTTATAGAATTATTACCAATAGGTAAATATACAGGCTGAAAAATGCACTAATTTTCAATATTTGTACTAAGCGTTAATGGCCCCAATATAAACACAGTCCATTTCATTAAATTATAATGAAAAAGGCCAAGTTTACAATAGATTTTATTAAACAAAATGCATTGAGTTATGCACATAATATCAAAATATCAAGAGTTGACGTCTAATTACAATATTCTAATGCAATATTTACGTTTATTGTCTTTAATTTATTAATGATGATGAAAAATATGTATGCTCATAATTTTAAGCTATTCATAAATTTACAACATTGTATTAATTATGGGAAATGTTGATAATTTAAAAAGAAAATATTATTAATTATAAATTGAAAGAAAGATATCAATTTTAATAAGTTGTCACAAAGAAAAGATTTATTTACTAATCAAAGGACGGGAAGGGGAGGGAATGGGCGGAATGAACATTGCCTTCATC
The DNA here is from genome assembly GCA_014839935.2 of Entomophthora muscae. Classification (NCBI taxonomy): domain Eukaryota; kingdom Fungi; phylum Entomophthoromycota; class Entomophthoromycetes; order Entomophthorales; family Entomophthoraceae; genus Entomophthora; species Entomophthora muscae. The sequence continues at coordinate 158,644 of QTSX02002309.1, read as the reverse complement.
TGCGCCTGTGAAAGGGGCGGCATCAGAGATAGTGGTGAGGGAATGTGTGGTGGTTTGGGAGTCAGGGTTGGAAGGCAGGTGGCTTGATGGGGAGTTGGGGAGGCAGGTTTTGTTGACTGGGAAGGGGCAGCAAGAGCTGATTGCTTCAATTGCTTGAATTATTCTTCTGTCACATATACTGGCTTGACAAAACAGATGGACTGGTGTGGGGGGGACAGGGGTCCTTTCTGGACTTATCACTATCACTTGCATAGAAGATGATGAGATCAAATAAGTCCTGGATGGAGACAGAAGGAAAAACTCATACCCCTTATCAATTTGGGTGCATAGTTTGTTGTAGGTGGCAGGCTTTAAGCGCCTGAGGGCGGAACCAAAATTGTAGAGACATACATCTGCAAGATGCATATTGGCGTAGTTGATTGGGTAGGACCAGCAGGTATGCCCTGCAGCCCTGATTTATTGGGTTGCCCATTCCTGCTGCTCCATCTCTGCACTCAGTACAACTTTGTGCACGGTGTTTTGTGTGGCCCACTCCTCCAGCATGGCCTTGAGCTCTGTCTGGTAGGCATACCCATCTGCAGTGTTTGATATTGCTGAGTAATAATTGACGCCCAATGGAGAAACTGCCAATAAAACCCCAACAAACCAATACAATATTGGGCTGTGCTTGTACACATCAGACTGGATACACTTCTCTCTAATGTCTTGGATACTTGCAGATATCCTAGCATACAACAGGAAGATTATGTCATTACGGGCCCTCATTGCCCTCCCTTTGATAAAATTATTAATAGTTGAATTGTAGGGGTCAGTGTCCACCAAAATGGGGCCACTGAGAACCTGATTGGACAAGATTATAGCATCTACCACAACTCTGTGCATCCACAAATTCACCGTTCTTTTGTTGGTGAAGATGCAGTGGAGTCCCAACTGGAGACATACCTGGACCAGGGGCATCCGCGGATCACGTTCCATAATGGCCATCATAAGGGGATGGGCTATGTCACCTTTGGTTGAAGTTTGGGCACCAGTCAGGGTCTTCTTGGTAGGGGGGCCACAGTTGGCGTGGGCTCTCAGGGTTGCAGCCACAGTGGACTTTGCAAACCCCATTGCGGCCGCAATTTCCCCAAGGGACATAAGCTTCCCTTGCTTTTCAACCATTTTGAGAACAATCTCTGGATTGATTAGTTTTCTTTTGTGTCTTGCAGGCTGATTGTCTGGGGGAGGGATGTGTTCATCTTGGGAACTGGTCAATGCCATCTGATTGGCTGTTTTAGGGTCTTGGGCTCTCTGGTTGACCCCATAGCTAAAATAGCTAGTTCACAGATGTCATTGCTGATAAGGGATTTGGGTTGGTAGCTGCCTGTGCATGGTGGGCAAACAGGGCCATGCTGGAAGTTGCAGGAGAAGGAACAGCTCCTGGGTGGGGCTTGCAGAGTGGCCTGCAGGTTGGGAGTGGCCATAGACAGAGGCTTCACTTTTAAGAGACCCTGCGTAGCCCTGCATGATTTTGTCAAGGCCAGGGAACAGCCCATTAACTTGATTGTTATTGAAAGAAGACATAATAAATTTTTATTAAAATTTTAAACACAAGAAGAGGAATGTATATTTTAGTTAATTTTATTGTTATATATGTTAATTTTGTGAATATTATGATCTAAATTTTAGCCGTCCTAAATTGGAATAGGGTGAATTTTGAGAATGCCTATGATTTCTAAAAGACTCGGCACAAATCCACTCTAGATCCTTTAGCATCCTTTTTGAGACACCCATAAATTATATTTATTTAAAATTCCTCACAATTATGATTTGAAACTTGGTTCTTGGATTTTACATTCCCGCAATTTCATATTTGCTAATTTTTACATGTTTTTACAATTTTTTTGAAATACAGGAAATCTCAAATTGTACATTAGAATCCCCCATTTCTGAGTCATGTATCCCACATTTGTTTGCTGGGTTTTGTCTCTTGTTAGTTAAGTTATCTGCTCAAGAGATTCAAAATTTGCCACTTTAAATAAACCAAAAAATCAAATTAAATGGTTGATTTTATTAAATATTTTATTTTTCACTCAGCTGAGTTGCCCGCAAAAGTGATTTGAAATTTGGACCAAGGATTCAACAATCCCGCATTTTTACGTTCAGGTTCTGAATTTACAGTAAGCAAGTATTTTTAATTTACTATATAAATTAAACTCTTTATTATAAAAATATTTTTTATTCCCATAAAAATTAAAATTTCAATGAACCAAAAATAAATATATTTAAATATTATAACAACTAAAAAATATAAGAAAACTCTATATTTAATTTATTATACTTTATATAAGCATAACTGAAAAAATCTCATGCCTTAAAGATAAATTAACAAAATATAAGATTTTCTTACTAAACCACATTGAAACTGTATCTGAAACTTACCATTTATACCTAAAAAGATTAGTACTATCCAAAAAAATAAATAAATATAAAAATACAAAAGTAAAAACAATCCAGGAAAAGCAAAGCAAAGTTTACTGGGCTAATTAAAGCCAACAGCAAGAGCAGTTGCAACATCTTCTAGGTACTTCTTGATCTCCGCCACCTTGTACTTCTTTATCACCTTCTGAACGTCCTCCTGGTAGTCCTGCTCCTTGGACTTTTGCTTCTTGGGGGCCACCTGGTTGGCCAGGTTGCAAAACTTGGAGATATTTCTGGCCTTCTCCTCCTGTAGCTTCTGGAAGAACTTGTTGTATTTGGGGTTTGACCCAATTTTTACCTTCAGGTACTTGTGCCACACTTCCAGGCTGGATGTGGTCTTCATCTCCCCCTTGAGGTAGGCGCCCTGGCAATTCCAAGGGGCATTGGCCCTGCTCTTTCCTCTCTGGGCAGTCACCTTCTTACCTACCCATTGCCGCTTAAAGTAACCCAGGTAACCTTTGAAGATAGTGGAGTGCTTCCTGATGTAAGCGTCCTCCAGGAGGGCCTCAAAGCCAATCCCAGTATGCTCCAGGCACACAAAAGCCAAGGCAGCAAACTGAGTCAAGGCAAAGCGGCACTTCCCCTTACCATTGTTAAGATACTTCTCAAAAAGGTCCTTCTCACTCTTGAGATTCTTGATGAGGGCATGCCTAAAATAGAAGAAGCAGCCCTGGACTTCTCCATTGAAGATGGCCTCAAAGGCTCTGGACTTAGCTTGCTCAAAGTCCATTATTATAACCTTCAGCCCAAGTGAGCGTGCATGAGCTAGCTGCTCAGCAGCCAGGGTCAACTCATCCTTCTCAGCAGAGGAGGGATTTGCCCTTGTGACGTGAGTGGGAGGGGGAGCTGGTTGGTGGGAAGGGAGCTCAAAGCATCCTGGACAATCTTGAAGGCTCTGGTGTAGACTTCAGTATTGGCACCAGGAAGTAGAAAGAAGACAAGGGGGATAACCTGGTCATTGAACTGCCCATGCAGGACTCAAAGATGCTTGAAGAGAGAGGGGCAAGTAGCAAATGTGCAGTTGCACAGCCAGGTGGTAGCAGTGTTCAGCTGCTCCAGGTTTTGGGTTGTGGCGTAGGCTATAATCCTATCCTCCACTTCCTGCCTATTATCATGGAGCAGGAACATCTCACCATCCTCTGTCTTCTTGAGGGCATCTGTGAGGACCAGGTCTTTAATTTGAGTGACGCTCTTGGCCAGGGGATTGTAGGCTTAATGCCTATCACTTACAAACTTGACCAACTGATTGTGGGTTGGCACCCTCTTCAAGTTGGTTGGGGAGAGGTACTTGCAAGCAAGCACAGCCAGCTGGGTGGCAGAAAGATCTTTAGAGGTGGGCATTACCTGGACGAGATACCACTTGAGGAGGCAGGCAATGGTGGTATTTGGCATGATGCAGTTATGCTTGCCCTTGATGGTTTGGACCAAGTCCCAGCGCTCAGTGTTGAGCCGCACTGGGCAGGAGCGGTCCTCACAGTTATAGTGCTGGCTCTTGAAGCCTGGGTTGGCGTTATTGCAGCTGAAGATGTAATTGTTGGCCACTATGGCTGGCCAACCTTTGATGCTCATGATTTGAAAAAACTTTGGCAAGGTGGAAGGAATCTTGAACTTCTCATCAACATTGCAGATATTGTAGGCCACAAGAGAGTCCCATGGGCCAGCAGGAGTATGGCAGAAGCCAGGGAAGTAATCAGGGCAGGTCTTTGTATCATCCCCAGATGAACTTAAAGGAGGGGAGTTTGGTGGTGGGGGAAGCAGAAGGGGGCTTATCTTGGTGCTCCTCATGTGTAGGAGACTTATCCTTGGGTGGGGACTTCTTGGCCTGGCGCCGCTTCTTGGTAGACTCTTCCTCTGAAGCCAAGTTGTAGAAACTGTGGTCTGTAACTGAACCATCAGTTTTCTCTCCCCCAGTGGAGTGAGTGGGGCTCTTCTTGGGAGAGGGCTCAAGGGAGGGCTTTGGAGTGGCCTTTTTGGATGAGGAAGGCTTTTTCTTTGGAGTCTTGGGGGCCTTGAAGGGACACTTGGTACCCTTTTGTTACTTTGATGGGTTCTTGTCCTAAAATAATAGGTGAAAGGATTTAAAATAAAGCAATGTATTTAAAAAACAAAAAAAAACAACTTAAAAAACATAATATATAAAAATTAAACTTTATATGGCTTTTATTGGCATTTAAAAGGTAAAAAATACTTGTATAGTTTTATTTTATTAAAGTTATAAATAACAAGTTAAAAGTTAAGAGAAATGTGTAAAAGTATTAGCTTTTTAAATAGATTTTATTTTAAAAATTATAAAATATGAAAAAGAAAAGTTAAAAATACAATATATCAAAAAATCAGAAGTTTTTATTATGTAAAATATAAAGTTTTATATGTGAGAACTGAAAAGTGTCAACATTATGAGTGACAATTAGTAAAAAAAGCTGAATTCTCACTATCAATTAATAAAATTGTAGATATCATTTTTGAAAAAATTCTCACTGTCAACATTTTTTTTGAAAATTTACTATGAAAAAATATAGTACACTTAATTAAATTTATGTGGGCTAGCAAAAATTAGCCGTTTTCTGTGTATTTTTGTTTACATAATAAAATAAAAAAAACATATGAAAATAATTTAAAAAATAATCAAAGTTAAGTATTTCTTTATTAAATATAATATTTTGGGGTGGAAATATGATATTTTACCATTTGGCATACTAAAAGTTGTTAAAATGTTGGTTAAGATAATGAAAAGAGTAAAGTGTCAACAACATCACCTACAACATTCTTTATATGAGGTGCCATATTAATTTAAGCTTAATTGTGCCACTCTTATTTTCTTAACTCCACCTGGCGGATAATCACAAGCAAATAAACAATATTTCTGAGTGTCAACATGATTTTTAATAATAAATTCTATAGTGACTTACATAGTAACTCACACTTAAATTATTGGATTGCCGTTAGCCACCAATCCACTTAATATATTAAAGCCGGGATAAGTGCCACATATATATTTATAAGATGAAATTTTTAACAATCAACTGTATGTGCAATGTCTTTTTCTATATATTAATTTAAAAAAAATTTTAAATGCACATTTAATTTTTTTTCTCTAAATGTTTCAGTTTTAGTATTAAAAATAAGTTTGGCTTATAAAAATGTCTTATTGACACTTTTACATTGTGAAAACAAATAAAAATAAACTAATTTTTTTAGTAAATGTAAATGAAAAATCTGGTTAGATCAAGTTTTAAATTAAGCTTAATATTAAATTGTGTTGAGATGGCCATGATTTTGTTGTGTTTTCTGGTTTTGCACCCCTGAACACTTTAAAAAAAGAATTAAGCTAGCGCAACTAGCAAAAAACATAGGGGATTTAGAGTTTTGAGTTGACAGTGACCATGTCAACAAAGTGTTGACATGTGCGCTGTTGCCACCAAGAGCCTCAAAAGAATTTCCTACCAATATTTGTGGTCCTCAATGAAGAAGTCTGTGGGAGGCTACATAAGCAAGTGCCTTGAGTGCTGTCAAAACAAAAACTCCCACCAAAAGCCTCAAGGTTTCCTGCAACCCTTACCAATCCCTCCCTAACCATGGTCTTCCATCTCAATGGGCTTCATCATTGAAATACCCAAGAGTCAGGGTAATACTGGAATCCTAGTGGTGGTAGACTGCCTGACCAAGTATGGGATCTTAATCCCCTTCTCCACCACCTCTGCAGAAGAGACAGCCCAGATGCTCCTCAAAAAATGTTTGCCTACCATGGAATTCCAAACAAAATTGTCTCTGACCAAGGAACCCAGTTAATCTCCAAGTTTTTGTCTATCTTGATGAAAGGGTTGGGAGTTAAGATAAACCTCTCCACTACATTCCATCCCCAGAACAACTGGCAGACTGAAAGGGTTAATCAGGTATTGGAAGCTTATTTACAAAACTACATCAATGCCCAACAGAATAACTGGTCTGAACTCCTTCCAGTAGCTCAACTAGTCTACAACACCAGCCATCACATATCCATTGGGATGTCTCCCTTTAAGGAAAACTATGGATATGACCCTGAAGAAATCCCTTCTCAGGCAGAGGCAACCACAGTTCCACAGGTCAACAAGCACCTAAATGACCTCTCCATGATTCAAGCCAAACTTAAGGGAACACTAAATAAATCCATTCAGTCATACAAAAAGTTTGCTGACAGACATTGTAGAGATCCTGATGAATACTCCCCCAGGTCCCTGGTGTTCCTAGATGCTTGCAACCTACACATCAAATGGCCATGTCAAAAATTAGGTCCCATGAAAATAGATCCCTTGGAATTAATATGAAAGATTTCCCCTCTTACCTATCAAGTCCATCTCCCAGAAGGATCCACAGCTCACAATTTCTTCCATGTCAGCCTTCTCAGTTGCTACCATTGATCACCAGAGGATCTCACTCAGGCTAAATGGAACCCCCACATCTGGTAATGAACCATCTCCCCAAATGAGAGGTGGAAGAGATCATTGATGACAAGATGATTCAAAGCAAACCCCACTACCTGATCAAGTGGGTAGGTTATGGAATGGAATCATAAAGCTGGGAGCCCATTGACAACTTAATCAACTGCTGGGACCTATTGGACCACTACTGTTGCGCTTTTTGCATCAAAGCACCACAATTATTTGAGATTATAGGGCACAGGGCATTTACTTAAATACACTCATATGTGAGGATATGTGTAGTACTGTATCAGACAAGCCAAGATGGAACAGAACCATGATTATTGCCCAGCAATGGCTTCTGATTGCGTATAAGCACTTAAGGATTAGGATAAAGGTCAACCAGATTAAGGATAAAATAAAGATGATTCAAAGATGATTTTATTGTAAATGATTGATTCTTCTTATACCTTCTGCAAGGGTAGTCTCTGGGCTGCTAGCAATGTCTTCTAGGACATTCTAACACAGCCCAAATTTAGGTAATTATTAATCTAGGTTTGGCGCTTATTGCACATCAACCAATATAATATTTTTATCTTCATCCAGCACAGGTGATCCTTGCTGGCATGGAATAATTCAGTACTTCAGGATCACTTCCTACTTCTCTGGCATACTGCAAGCTTAATGCTTACTAATGTGATAAATATGGGAATTCAAGATTATGGGGAATTGAACCCAGTGCCTTGGCGCTTGATGTAAAAGTAAGGCGGTGCCTTAGCGCCTGCAATATTTGCCAGGCGGCGCTTGTAATAATTTTCAGTTGGTGTGGTGTCACTTGACGTAAAAGTAGTTTGGCGCTTTGGCGCCTAATCCAATTGCTAGGCGGCACCGCAGTGCTTGTGTATTTTTAAAGTGCCGCGGCGGTAAATCATGTCTCATTTACTTGCTGCAGCAGTGCTTATCATTTGCTAGTTTAAGGCTCAGATCAGCAGACTACTGCTGATCCAATATACATATAGCTTATACTATCAATTTATGTAGTTTGGTAGCTGCAATTCATATCTGCAAGCTCCATCATAATTAGTATCATTTTATTTTGTACTACTAATTTATGGATTTGGTTGTAACAATCTCAATCTGTGGGCTCCATCATAATTGGCATCATTTCTTGGTCAAAATTCCCAACAACTACCATCAAGAAAAAGGGGGGGACAAGGCCTCAGGGGAGGCTAGTGTAAGGGATTCTATCCCTTTCATAAGAAGTTCATCAAACTCTGGATAAATGGAAAGACACAGTGAGACCAAAATAGCATTTTTAAATGCAAAAACTGGAATTAAGATTAAAAACGGTTTTGTTAATGTAATTGGTTTGAAAACGCGTTTGAAATTGATTAACAAATGCAGTATTAAGAGTTAAATCAAAAACAAAAGCAAAAGCAAAAGCAAAAGCTCTAAGCTAGACAATAATATAAATTCTACATTACAATCAAAATCCAGACAACAGATGATGGATACAACAACAACACTAAAAGTACCTTTAATTTTAGCTCTAAATACTCCAAACTAGCCAATCAAACCAAAAACAAATGCTCAAACCTGCGCCAACAATATCCAGGTGAACCAGCAAGCCAATCAGTTAATCCAAAGCAACCAAGCCTAAGAAGTACCATTCATCCAAGTCCAAAAGACCACCAGAATCACAATGCAGAAGTATACTGCAATGCAATAGGCCAAATTGCTTCTTCTTCCTGCATTGCAGGCTGCAGACCTGCAAAGCAATACTTTCCAACTTACTATTGCAGTATTGCCTGGTAACTACAATGTTTCCTCCTCCACTTGACTTAAGTATTTAAACTGAATGATTCCCCTTGAGAAAATTGCTACAACAACTTATCTTATTCCTATCAAACCAATAAATCTATATTTTCAACCTCTAAAAACTTGATTAGTAGATTCTAAAGGTTCCCCCTTCAACAGCATGAAGTTCATCTTCATTGTATGGACTTTTTATGTGTTAATCAGTTATAGGAAAGCCAATGTGAACTTTGAAACCCCCAAACCAACCCCCACCAATAAATCAGAAGACTCCATTTGGTATTGTTTTGTACCACGCCACTGACATGCCCCTTATGTAGAAACAGCATGATTCCCTCCCATCATACACCCCAAGGCCCCCTGGTTGGTTTTGGGGTATACCAGTGTCTATTATCTCTTAAACCATTCCACTCCCTTCCTGGGGAGATTCCGCTTATTTGGTCATCTCTTGCACATGTTAATGATAGGGATTCCAGTAGGGTCCACTCTAGTCAAATTCAACTTGGGAGCTCTTCTTTATTCTATTGGAGAGAGACTTCCCAATGAGTTGATCTCTGACACAGCCTTTACGCCCAGTTGGTTTTATGGGGGTTATCAATCACCGGTTTCCCCTGTAAAGCAAATAAATCAAAATGAAATAAATAAAATCATTCAAATGAACATGAATAAATATGGAAATAGGGAAGTAAAAAACAATTAATACTTACCACTTGTGGTGTGCTTGCCGTGGATTAGGGAAGCATATGAAATAGGAGCAAATATCAATTTCAAAGAGCTGAATGAAATTTGAGGGGATATCAAGATGAATTTTGATGAATATATTTATGAAAGTATTCAAAAATTTCCCTTTTCAAACATAAATGAAAAGTGAAAAACATCTAATAAAAACAGACTTTCAAATAGGACCAGAATATCTTAAAAATGAAATTTTTAACAAAGTGAACAAATCATTATCAAATAAAGTTGGGAACGCAGTCCTTGTGAATAAGTTCAAGCCTCTATTTATTTTGTTTGCCAAGGCATGGGGGGAAGATACAAGACAGGCACCCTCTGGAACCATCTTCAAATTCAGAAACACGCCTATATCAACAGATTAGTTCAAATATATAAGAAATAATGCATGTTTTCAGAAAAATATACCTCTCAAAGGATTCACGTTGCAACATACCTAGGAATCCTATTACATTGTATATTAAAACAAATGTTAAAAAGTTGGAGGATGTACCAATACAACTTGACATATGCCAATTAGAACTAGAATGCCAGAAGACACCACAGGGGTATAGGACAGTGGAGCATGTCCTGTATGACTCCTTTGCATTGGTATTTTTGTATGGTACTACATGCCTCCTGAAAAGAACCTATTAATTAATTTGCTTACCCAATTGCCTTTTATTAAGCGTTCAGCAACCACTGGGGTGAAAAGCGCCACCCCTCTTGCAATTGTATCCAGAGTTGTCCACCACGTACAGAAGAGTATGTGGTTCCAATTAGACGCATTAACAGAAATTTTGATTTCAGGGTATAGTACCCCAGAATAATTACATTCCATTTGCAATTTGCATCCTCCTAATAAATTATCTTCCCTTGCAATTTATCTTTTATTTTTTTATTTTAAATTTTAATGTTTTAATTTTACTATAAAATTTTTAATATTACATATTTAAATACTAAAAAATTTAGTATCTAAAAGTTAATATTAAAATTTTAATAATACATATTACAATATTAAAAATTTTAATATCAAATATTTTGATATTAAATAAATCACAATTTAATAAATTGTTATATTTCAATTATTTAAACTTTAATATTTAACTTTTACAATTTATAATTATAATTTTACTTTTAATATTTTTATTTTTATTTTAAATTAAGTATGTAAATTATAATAATATATATCTAAATATATTACAATAAATTAGTTAAAGTTGCAACCACGTCAAATATTAAAATTAAGTTAAAAATGTTTTTATTTACTAGCTTGTTGAGTACAGGTTTATTTATCACATAGATAAACATCAAGAATTGAATTTATCTGCATCATGCGGCACGCTCCACTATTGTTCTAAACAAATGATTGTTTAGAACTCAAATTACCTTTCCCTTGTAATGTGATTTGACAAATATATTTGATATGCTTAACCTGTGTCATAAGTACTAATTAGTAAGAGATATATGAAAATCATTGGTTTTTGTGTCATGTAGCTATAGTGGCACTAAATCAATCAGGTCAGATGATGACTTGCAAGGTCCAATCTGTGGCTTAAAAAATCCAAAGTACCAAAAAGGGTTCACAATTACTTAAATAAAATTAATCTATTTTGTTGCAACTGAACCAATTGAAGTTCAGTATTTTTTTGGGGAAGACAACAGTCCAATAGAAAGGACAAGAATGAATAGAATAAAGTGTTGTTTATTGTAGAATATTGCAGTTAATATACTATATGGGGAAAGCCACAAGGCCACAAGGGGATGGCATAGTGACATGTTCCATGTAGGGTTCAAATCCAAGGAATAACTTGTGCAGGGATCAGCAGGTCAAATTGATAGTGCTCCTAATTAGGATAAAGTGCCTGCAGTTTGATATTGCCATCAGATTGGTTCATGTTGTTAGATACGTCAAGGGGCAACTCATTGAGCGCCCCCTGTGTATTGTAAGATACATTAGCAGTTGAGGAGAGAAACTTGGTTGCAACACCCCCATTGCCCCCTGCTTGTCATCAGACACCAAGATCAGAGCTTGTGAAAGATCTGGAAAGGTCTTCACAAACAACCTTTGGGTGGGGATGGCGCAGCAGGGGTGCAAGAATTGTTATGGATGTTCTTAGTGTTTCTTTGGGCCTCTTCAAGCCAATAGGTGTGATTGTCATAGACTGCGGCTATCTTGAAGGGCCCCAAGTAGTTGGGTTCTAATTTGGCTGAATTGGGGTTGAGGGCGTAGACGGGGTCACCTACAGGGTATCTTGCCTTGAGGTGTTTTCTCCCTCCTTCAATTTGTTTGTGTTTGATTTCTTGGGCCTTGGTACGCCATTGATTCAGGGATGGAGCCGCCAACAGGGGGGCTTTCAAGGAACTGTAGACTGTAACTTCCCCTGTTCAACTCCCGTCAGGCTGTCAGGTGTTCCAAAGGCCAAGGCACTTGGACTGAACCTGGTGCCTCTGTTAATTATTGCTTGTAAAATAAGTAGAGCGGTGGGCAAGTATTCAGTCCACACAGTATTGGGATGTTCCTGTTAGAGATTGGCAATCAGTTGGACCAGTAAGCCATTCAATTGCTCTACGGTTCATTGGCTTGCGGATGATAGGGAGTAATGACTATTTGTTGGAGGGCATTCTTGGCGCAGTACGCCATCATGACATGTCCAATAAGCATGGGGCTGCCATCTTTGATGAGATGTTTGGGTCACCCAAAACAGGCTACAATTTCCTTGCCAATGAAGCAGGTGGTGGTGGTGGCAGTGTGATTAGTGGTTGCCCATGCTACTGGCCAGCAGGTGAAGTAATTGATGGCTGTTATGATGTACTTTTTCCCCAGTCTGTCTTTGGGAAGGGGCCCAACAATATCAAGGGCCCACTGCTTGAATGGTTTCATGGCCTTGATGGGCAGGACGGACTTGGGATGTGCAGGTTTAGACACATTCTTTTCACACAACACACATGTTTTGAGGAGGATAAGATGTCTTGGCGCATACGCGGCCACCAAACCTTATGTTTCATGATCTCAAAGAAGTTAAATCCTCTGATGTGACCCAAGGTGTATGTTAATGTAGTATGGTGTTGCCCTGTTGTGTGGTGGGAATGTAGGGCGTCTTTTCACCTGTCTCTGTCAGGCGGCAGACTTTGCCAGCTTTGGTGGTGAATTAACTTTTGTTATCCTTTAGCTTGGAGATGGTTACCAAATTGAGGCTTTTGTAACAAGTTGCTTCAGGACATAGGTAAAGAATTGGCTAATCTGGATCCAAGCCACTGTCCCTGGTTATGGACGCTACGTAGAGCCTTGAAAGAGTGTCTGTTGTGATGAGTTCCTTCCCAGGCTTGTACTCAATGTGCAACTGGTAGGGGGATAGGCGCTTGAACCAGCATGCTTGGCAACGTGTCAAGTGGGACTATGTGTTGAAGTACTGGAGTGACCTATGATCTGTCAGGATGCGGGGTGAAAAGGTAGCCCCTTCCAGGTAACAGCGCCATTTCTTGACATAGTGCACAATTACAGCTAATTCTTTATCATGTTTGGGGTAGTGTTGTTCTGATTCAGTGAGCTTCCTGGATTTATATGCCATGGGGGAAGACACCCTTGTCAGTTTCCACCAGTAGCACACCCCCTATGGCTCTTTCAGAGGCATCAGTCTCAAGTTTGTACTGGTAGTTCCAATTAGGGAACTGCATTACTGGTGCTGTTGTTAATCTTTGCTTCAATGTCTCAAAGGCTTGATCTCTGACAGGGGTCCAATAGAAGCGCTGTTTGGTATTGAGGAGCTCATTGAGAGGTGCAATTAGTTCCCTGCAATTGGGAATAAACTTGCGCATGTAAGCAACCATGCCTAAGAATGTACACACCTGGCCCACATTGATGGGGGTGGCATGCTTGTGATTGCCTTGATTTTGGCAGGGTCAGGCTTTACCCTTGGGCAGAGATGGTGTGCCCAAGGAACAGAAGCTCTGAATTGAGGAATTTGCATTTGGAAGGCTTAGCCTTTAACTGTTTTTTTCCAAAGGGTGTTGAGGACAGCACGGAGGTGTTGGAGATGTGTGGTCTGATCTTGACTGTAGATAATAATGTTGTCAAGGTACACAATAATACATTTCCCAATCAATTCCTCAAATGCTTTGTTCATCAACATGGCAAAGGTGGAAGGAGTGTTAGTCATTCCAAAGTTCATGACCTTACACTCAAACAACCTGTAGTGTGTGTGGAAGGCAGTTTTTGCCTCATCCCCTGGTGCAATGTGGACCTGGTTGTACCCCGCGGTGAGATCAATCTTACTAAAGACCTTCACACCCGGAAGCATGTCAAACAGGTTGTCAATCAACAGCAGGGGGTATTTATTCTTAAAAGTCACCTCATTCAAGGAGTTATAGTCTGTGACCAAGCAAAGGGACCTGTCCTTCTTGGCTACAAAGAAGACCACAGCCCTGTATGACAAGAGCAAGGGGTGGATGAAGCCCTTATTGAGTGCGTCTACAAGGTGCTGGCAGAGGGTCTCATATTCTTTTTGGTGTCAGGCAATAGAGGGGACGTGCTTTGGGTAGTGACCCTTGTAGTTGTACAGTGTGCTGGATCTCTTGGGAAGGGGGTAGTTGGTCCAGTGTTTTACTGAAAACATCCTTATACTCCTTGAGGAGCGTGGCAAGTGCTGGTGGAGGTGGAGTGGTCAAGGAGAAGCTGCAGGTGGTTCAGCGCAGATAACTTTGACTGAGCATTGGTTAAAGTCTAGTTTTCCCCCTTGAAATCATATGAGCCTGTTTCTGTTATTCTGAAAAACACAGTATTGTGAAGAAACTTGCTCCTCTTGACAGGATATATCTGGAACTCTACCCCATTTCTATTGAGGGTAATTACAGATGTATCCCAGTCAATGTAAGGGCGGTTGTGAAAAAGCCAGTCAAGGCCAGCAATGAAATTGTGGCTGAGCCCTGCCATAATTGGCCCAGAGAGCTTAACCTGGATGTTCCCCATTCTTGCAGAGAAGGGTACCATCTCATGGGCAATTGCCACTCTACAGGAATCAGCTACTTGTACTGCCTTGAATCTGCTTGGCACTTGGCCTAATTGTTGAGATTCAGCAAACATCTGGTCAACCATAGTGTGGTCAGCCCTGGTGTCTACCAATAGTTTGTGGGTATTCCCACAAAAACGCTAGGGATAAGCCAAGTGGGTTATTTTATTGGGAGAGTGGCTTGCTTGAAGCACAGGGTTGTCACTATGAACCTGGAAGACGTCAAGGGTTTCAACTTTGTGTACACTGTAGTTGCAGGGATTCTTTGCAAGAAGGAATTGAGAGGAAGGGTCAAGTGGGGTTGTAGAACCTCTCATTGCTACAACCCCCAGGCTTTTCCCTGTTCCTCAATTTGCGCTAGCTGGAGTTCTCCCTTGTGGGGGCGCTTAACCCCATTTTCCTGTTGGCAGGACTGGTGGCAGCCTACTTGGTTGTGGGTGCTGCCATACACAGGAAAAGGTTGGGGTAGTGCGTCATTGGATCTGCAGAAGCCCATTGAAGCCTGATTATTGGCCTCCACAATATCCTTGTAGCAGTTATTGATGAAGGTGCAACAACCTACAGAAACCCACTTGCAGATATGGGGTTTGAGCCCATTAACAATCAAGGTGAGGAGCATGGCATTCTCATCAGTCACAGCTTCTGGAGCGGTGTCAAGAGCTTGTTACCAGGCGCCAAGGTATTCAGGGACAGACTCAGTCTGTTTAATGGTCAGGAGGGGAGTTCCCACCACAATGGGTGAAAATTTTTCACTGTAGCAGTACTTCACAGTGTCCCTGAACAACACCCAAGAGATATCTATTTCTTGACTGGACCAGTTGGTGAACCACACAGCAACAGGCTCTGTGAGGCGCCCAGACGCAGTAGCAACCCACATGGGCTCAGGTACTTGACAGATACAGAGGCAGGCTTCAGTAGAGTGGAGCCAACTGACAATGATAGCCCCTTCAACACCACCTGTGAAAGATTCAAGCTGGAGGTTTAGAATGTGCTGAGAAAGATCTGACTGGGGCAGGGTGGCGCTGACGTTGCGCTGCCCAAGGCGGAGTCAATTATACACGCTTAAAAGTACCAGTTGATCTTGGTAGATGACGTACCTGTTGGAGATGTCCCTCTTGGAGATTGGCAGGAAGGTCTCTTGATGAGAAGTAGCCATACAGCTTGTACTCTGTCCTTTCTTGGGAGATTTTTCTTTTAGGTAGGTTGTGAACCTACTGCTTCTACCATTGTTGCAACTGAATCAATTAGAAATCAGTATTTGATTGGGGAAGACAACAGTCCAATAGAAAGGACAATATTGAATAGAATAAGGTATTGTTTGTTGTAGAATATTGTGAGAAATATACTATATGGGGAAATCCACAAGGGGGTGGCATAGTGGCATGTTCCATGTAGGGTTTGAAGCCAAGGAATAACTTGTGCGGGGATCACCAGGTTGAATTGGTAGCGCTCCTAATTAGGATAAAGTGCCCGCAGTTTGATATTGCCATCAGATTGGTTCATGTTGTTAGATACGTCAAGGGGGACTCATCAAGTGCCCCCTATGTATTGTAAGATATGTTGGCATGCAAGTCTGGAAACTTGGTTGCAACAATTTCTATCTTTTTAAATCTATTTATTTGTTAGCTCAACAGTCAATACAATATTCAGTGCATTATAATAAAAATATGTGTCTCTTTATCTAGTATAATTAGTTTTACTTAACTTTTGTATGTATTCTTATATGTCTGTAATACAATTCAACGTCAAGTCATTATATATAAATAATAATTGTTGAGTCCTAATAAAAACAAAATAAATAAAAATAAAAACAAATAAATCCAGAGCACCCATTTATCTGATTGGCTTGGAGTTGAGGGCTTTGGGAAGGAAGGATTCCAAGTGCTTATAAAAAGCTGCCACCACATTGGGTAGCATTGCAAATTGGCTGACCTCAAGAATTTTGAAGAGATCCTTGGTGTCCTGGGGGAGGCTTTTCTTCACCTTATTCTTGATCCACCCAAAGACCTCCTCAATTGGGTTCAGAAATAGAGAATAGGGCAGAAGGAAGAGGAGTCTCATTGGGCAGCCAGCCAGGCGGTGGCTGGCAGAATGGCTATTTTTATCTATTGGTATAACTCTGATACAACCAAATCCACTTTGTGGAGCCCAACATTATCCAACACAACAATGTTGGTTGTGCTGCTGTAATTGATCTGGAGGTACTCCTTTACAGCTTGGAGAAAATTGAGAAAAGTCCCGCTATTGTGGGAACCCTTGATCATTTGATATTGGTCTAACCTGCAAGGACCCAAAAGCGCTACCATCAAATATATCTGAGAACACACAGCTGCACAATGTGCTACATCATCCTTGGACCCCTTCTTGACCCACCCATGCCTACACCTGAGTGAGGAGGAAAACAACAATTTGTTGATGTAAAAGAACTGGACATTACTAGTCTTCTTAAGAGCCACATAGGTCTTGTCATAAATGTGTTGATCCTCAATGATCTTCTCACTGTTTCTGTTGTACAGAGAAGCTCCCAGTACCTTTCAGGAGAAGCCCAAATCAACCATTGATTGGTAAACCAGGGTTTTGGAGACAGAAAGCCCAAACTCTGTGGCAAGAATTGATTAGACAGCAAGCATGTCCAGGTGGCAATCCTTGGTTACCCAGTGCCTGATTGCCTCAAGATGGATGGACTGAAGTAGATTGGGCTGTTGCTTAGCCTTAGTATATTTTGCAATTTTACTGGTTTTGCTTTATTTAGTGTTGAGGTTGCCAACATATCTGGCTGTGATACTAAATTGGGACGCAATACCCCAGACTGCCCTTCCCCGTTTAAGAAGTTGAGGAGAGCTTTATGCTCACTATCTGTCAACCAACGCCAGCCCTTGGCAGGTACCGCGGCATCCTGGATAGCAGGCTCAACACAGGGAATGGGGACCTTCATGTAGAAGGTGGGATCACTCTTGCTTGCAGTGGCGCCGTCAATGGTTGAATACACAGTAGGCGCAGATTGCTCTTTGGTGGTGGCCAATGGCTCTTATGAGGTGTTGAAAACATGGGGGCATGTGGTGGCAATTCTTGGATCAAGAGTGCAGGGCCAGGTGACAACTGAGTACACAGTGGAATTTTAAGTAACCTCAGTATTCCCGGTGACCCTAATATAGGAGACTTTTGTGGCAGGCCTTGAGAGCAGCCGTGACTGTACAACAGTCACTATTGAGTATTTAGCCAAATAAATGCTCCAAAATATAAAGTTATCTCTGTTTTTCTGATTAGTGCATGTATATAGGTTGGATTGGAAGTCTTAAGGTAAAGATTCCTTAAAACTGGATATCTAGGTTCAATAAAAGAACAGAATGCAAGATTGGCCAAGTCAATCTGGGAGACTGGGTGTCTCAAAAACGTTTTAATTAATTGGGAAGATGAATGAATAAATACACGGGAATATAATTAATGAGGATTTAATTATATTGGTTAAATTGCCTTGACTGTGTCAAGAAGTTTGATTAAGGTCAACCATAAGTAAACCCCCAAATTTTGGGTTAAAAGTGCCGCCACACCGCCTAATGGATTTGAGAAGCGCCAAAGCGCCACTATCAAATTTTTTCAGGCGCTGGGGCCCGCCTGGGAAAGTTCCTGGGCGCCGTGGTTCAAGTTTCAAAGCATTTTAATGGGTTTTAAGGCAAAAAAACCATTAAATGAGAAGATAACTAAATAAATGCAAGGATGCCTAGGAATTCAGGATTGATCAGCTGGTTCCCAGTTGGAACATCAATAGCTGAGTTTTGGGATGTTTAATCCACAGGGTTTTGGTGCTGGGAGCTGAGGAAGCTCCATGCTGAATTGGTACATTGGGATGAATGGAGTCAGGTGACTTCTTCCCATTGTAGGTTGATTCTCATAGGTTGAGAAATATTGGTGATCTTTTAGGTAAAGATCTAGGTTTGGATGAATTGAATGTCATAGACCATGTGAGATGAATCATAGGTTGATTCAGGAACCGGAGGGGTTTTTAGTTGAATATGCCCTGAATGATATATAAGCAAAAACAGCTAAACTTTAATAAAGATATATTGTCAATTTTGACGCTTTCCCCTCAACTACCTTTTCAATCATTATGTCTTCTTTGTTAAATTTTGAAAGGGCCAAATCTTGGAGTACTTTGTGTGAAAACCGCTGCTGCTAGAAAGGAGGTTCCTACAAGTTTATTGGAGGAAGCTTGGGAAAGCTTGGAGGTCACCAAGACTGTGCCTGAGGAGTCTTTGGTGGAAGTAAAGGCTGCGTTTGAAGAGTTATACTCCAATCACTTTGCAAAAGAAGGGACTAATGCCCAAGGAAACCAAATCTATATGTGGGATTCCTGGAACATGTTAGTAGGATGGAACAAAATCATACAGCAAGTGAAAGCAAAGGCAAATTGTGAAATTGAGGCTTTAAGAGCAAGAGAGGAAAAGAGTGTTGAGATCATGGTCCGTTGGCAGGATGATAACAAAGTGTTGTCCCATAAAATTGCCTCCCTAGAGACAAAGCTCCTTGAAGCTTTGTAAAAGGAAGGTAATGACAATAAGAGTCAAGGGCAGGATAATGGTGGGATGGACTGGTTGGACCTGGATCCACCACAGCAGCTTCTGTCTATGATTTAAGCTGGTTGTTCTGGCTTGTGACACGGGAGTTGATTAGCTGGTGCTGACACCTTGGGAGGCCTGTGTGTCAGTATTACTCCCCTTGAGTTGGGTTCTGGGTTTATTCTTGGACCCTCTTGGATGCCCTGGTGAACAGGCTGCCCCATGGGCTGGTGCAGGAGCTGGTTAGGAATGTGATTGTTGGTCCATAAAAATAAAATATAAAAATATTTTTTAGATTAAATATGTATTTATTTGGATTTTTGGTTTAGTTGTGAGTAGTTATTTTCTCTTGATTTAGCCTTGAATAGTAACAGAATTGCTATATCTGTGGTTTGAAGTGTATAATATTGTATACTTTCTGGGTTTGGATAATTTTAAAGTTTAATCACTTTTTATGTCTAATTATGGTTATTGAGATTGAAATTTTAGTTTGGTTTTAGTTGTGGTGGAGCTTCTTTATTTGGGTTGGTGCTTCCTAGTGTGCTTACTGTAAATTAAATTTAGATTCCAGTTCCTGCAATTAATATTTGAGTTTACTAGTGGCATTCAAAAGTGATTTGAAACTTGGTTCTTGGATTTGACAATCCCGCAAATCCAATTAACATAGTAAAATTAATGAAAATGGTTGATGGATTTGTACACTTCAAAACTGATTCCAGTTAATTCATTTTGTTCATTGGAAATATGCTGTTTGACTTGAAATTTTCAAAGTGTCTATGAGTTCCCCCATTTTTAAAAATTCAAATAAAAATACAAAAAAATCAATTTAATTAAAATATGGCCATCCTGCAAAAGTGATTCAAAATTTGGACCAAGGATTTGACAATCCCGCGTTTTTATGTTTAGGTTCTGAATTTACAGTATGCTAATGATAGAAATCCCAGTAGGCTTCACTTTAGTTAAGTTTAAATTGGGTACTCTTCTCCACTCAATTGAAGAAAAGCTCCCTAATGAGTGGATCCCTGACAGTCTACCAGCTAATTAAACTGATGTCAGACAAGGAATATAATGGGCTATATCTGTTGTCCTTCCAGCAAAATTCACTTAGTTTATTCCCTTCCACCACTAACCTTCTAATGACAGCCTCTCTAACTCAACCCCAGGCTCAGATCTCTCAAGTTAGCATCATATATGCTCTTTTTTCCCTTTGTTATTCTGTCTCATAAGCATTCTTCTTTCTGCCCCAAATAAACTCCTCACCACCAAACCTTTTTTGTTTATATATTTTATTATCTAGATTTTTAACTGTTTATTTGTCTTTTTGTTTTTTATTTTTATCTATATTCCTAGCTTTTAATATATAACATTATATCCATACTATGATGTACATCTAGATCCAGAACACATTTTTTCAATCTTTTAAAGCTACTTTTTTTTAGCAAAACGACAACAGATTTGATGCTTATTTTATTTAACATCATCTAATTATGTGATTATTGTGTTTAGAGAACCTGTCTGTGATCCAAATTCAAAACCTTAATGATAAACTTAAAAATCAATCATAAGCCATGTGTAAAGTGATTGTTGTGACATAAAGAATCATTCAAAGATAGTTTAATTTAAATGTGCTAATTAATCTGATTGGCTGGTTGTTTTGTCATTGTGCACTATTGTCGCTGTGGCAAGTTGTTTGTGGATTAGTGCTAACCTAGCAGCTGAGTGAGCAATAGTCCATAAACAACTTGCCACAGCTGTAATGATACACAATGTCAAAACAATCAGACAATCAGATTAATTAGCGCACATGAATTAAAAATTATTGAATGTCCCTGTGAGAGAGGGGGCTAAACTAACTAAGTTTGGCTCACATCCCAAAAAAACCACCAGGATGCCGCCCAGTGAATTACTGGGACAGCCACTCTAAGAGGGGACCAGAGGAAGGACACTGGGGACAGTTGAGGGAAATAAGCATTCAGTCCCATTAACACAAGACCAGAGAGCAACCAAGGCGCATGAGAGGGGATAAGAGTTGGGACCTTGGGTATCAACAAGGGAGCAGGGTTGTTGCTCCCCAGTTGAGGAAAAGGAGAAGAAGGTACCTCCTCAGCAACAGACGCAAGCAAGACAGGATCAGAGGGGTACAGCTCTAGGACATTGTAGGTCAGACTCTTAACCAAGGCCTCCTCTGAGACAAGGAGAATGGCTGGAAGGTATAGGAGATTGGAAGGGACATTGTAAATTCACTGCCACCTTTGGCCTTGGATCAAACCATTTTTCCCTGTTGCACCAAGAAAGGCCTAAAAATAACAGCCAAGCTACTTAATTCTTTAGGGAATTTAGCTCATACTGTTGATGAAAGATTTGTAGTTGCATACGCTGTGGATGATCCACTCCTTATTGCCTCTTCCGTGGAAGAAACCCCAATCAATTTAGACTGTTTACTATCCTGGTATCAATCATTGTTGAAGAGCATTAGAACCGCCCAATCAAATCAATCCACACCAGTCTTCTCAAAGAAAAATGGTTCATAAATACCTGAATCCAACTCCAGCCAATTAGATGGGTCCCCAGATATTAGTTTAAAGCCCTCCAGCTCCCCTGACTTAAGTCAGCAAAATCTCTCCTCCCACCAATCAGATTCTGGCAAGGTAGTCATGTGACAGACTACTGAGTGCACACATCCCTTAAACATAGCCAGGGGACTTTCAGTCCCCTGCTTGTTGATTCTCTAATTACAATAAAATTTGGGATTTCTTTGGTTTCATATAAACTTTAAAAATTTAGAAAACTGCTTGAACTCTACCCTGGAGCTCATATACGCTTTGATAGAAGTGTTAGCTTTGATTTACTTGAGCTTTAACTTCTGCTGGCCCAGTTCAAACCCTGTTTTTGTCTCATCACTCCTAGGGAAAAAGTTAGTATCTAGTTGTTGTCTGCTTTACTTTTGCTTTCAAAAGCTCACTTTGATCTTGAAAATTCAAGTTAAATTTTATATAATTTATTACTTGAATTTTATGTTTTTCTTGTTTTTATTCAATTTCAAACCCAACTTTGTTCTACTCATTGCCCAAGGCTTCCAAGACCACGCCCAAGTCCCCCTTTGAGTTTGAAAGTCTGTTCTGGACTATTTTCTTCATTTGTAGTTGCATTACACTCATTTTTAATATTCTGAAGACCAAAAACTACACTGTTGTACTCTAAATTTTCTGGAAAATTTAACCATGATACTCCCAGCTCTTAAGTTTGCAGTGTTTTCTTTGGCCCCCTTTTTGCTGCTCCTCTGGCCCACTCCCCCTGATCTGTGGAGCTGTCTCTCCTCTTTAGCCTGTCTTGTGTCACGGTAGGTTCCATCATGCCGGGTATTATCTGTCCAAGCAAGAAGGCTCAAACAGCCATAAAACCTTTATCAAAATTGATCAAGTTAATGGATTTAAATCAAATGGTCAATTGAAAATGGGTTATGGCTGCTCCAGTCTGTCAGCTGAAACCGGTTCCCCTTTTCAAATTGACATTGATAACTTGGCGTAATTTGAGGGTCACCTGATATGAGCTTGTCAATCAGCATGGTTGTCAGAAACTATTCACACAATGGTTCTTTGCAACCTGGACCAGATACTTACTTGACAATATGGAAGGAATAGGAGGTCAAGACTCAGGTGGTATTGCTTAGTCAATTTTTATGATATATATTGAATAATTTTCACTGTTTCAACTCTAAGAGTTGAGTCCTCCCAAAATTTTACTCAATAAAAATCATTTATCCCAAGTTCTAATTTACTTTTTAAAAAATGCATCCTGTGGTTGGGTTGTTACAATATATTCTGTACAATCTAATTATCAACAGAATCATTTCTGGAAGATGGGGTCCTGCAGTTGGAACTTTGTTGTTGGTGCCGCCCAATGTTAATTTTGCGCCAACCAATTTTGCAGCTCCTCCCCCCATTCTTGAAACTGAAAATTATGTTGCCTCCCAATGTCCAGAATTTTATTCTGAAGATTTGTTGATGTTGTCTCAGGCCATTTATCTTGGGCTACTTTGGTTAGGATTAATTGTTCTGCTTAATCCTGGTATTACAATTGGAAATTTCACAAAAAGATATTTGAAGCCACGTTGTTGGTTAATCATTAATTCTATGTGGATTTGGGTGGTAATTCCCCATCACTTAGAAACAGCTTCATACTATCCCGTGATTTCTGTCACATCTTGTGGGGGATGATCTCTTGAGTCTCTTGCACTTCCCAAGTGGTCTTCTTGTCTCAGGAGAGGCCCTAGTCAAGAGTCTGACTTGCAATGACTTAGACTTGCACTCTGCTGATCCCATATTCCCCAACCCTGCCATAGATGGAGCCACTTCCCCCTCTCCTCCTCCACAGGAGAGCGCCAATCTGGCCCCCCTGCAGGTACCTGAGTGTCACAGTAGGTTCCCTAATGCCGGGAATCACCCAGCCAATTAGAAAGGCTTAAAAAGCCAGAAACCCTTTAAAAAAATAACCAAATTGACATATTTAAATCAAACAGTTGATTGAAAATGGGTTACAGCTGCTCCAGTCTGCCAGCTGAAACAGATTCCTCCTTACAAACTGACGTTGATAAATCAACATAATTTGAGGGTCACCTGGTATGAGCTTATTAATCAGCATGATCATCAGAAGTTGGTCACTCAAGGGCTCTTTGCAACCTGGACTAGATACTCACTTGACAATGTGGAAGGAATAGAAGGTCAAGACTCAGGTGGTATTGCTTATTTAATTTTCTGATATATATTGAATAATTTTCACTGTTTCAACTCTAAGAGTTGAGTCCTCCCAAAATTTTACTCAATAAAAATCACATATCCCTTGGTCTAATTTTATTTTAAAGAATGCATATAGTAGTTGGGTTGTTGCGCTACACCCCCTACAATCTGATTCTCAGCCAGATTATTACTGGCAGATGGGGCCCGGCTGTTGGTACTTTGTTGTCAACACCACCCAATGTTAATTCAATGCCTACCAATCTTGGAGTTGTTCCACCTGTCTTTGAAGCTGAAAATCTTGTTGTATCCCAATGTCCTGATTTTATTATGAAGGCACTCTGATGCTTTCCCAGGCAATTTGCCTTGGGCTATTCTGGTTGGGATTAATTTTTTTACTTAATCCAAGTATCTCATTTGGAAATTTTACAAAGAGGTATCTGAAGCTGTGTTGGTGGTTAATCATTAAATCTATGTGGATTTGGGTGGTAATTTCCCACCACTTAGAGACAGCTTCATATTATCCTGCAATTTCTGTCACACTGAGGTCTCTACCCTGGTTCCCTTGCGTGCACCTTGGTTGCTCACCGGGATTGTGTTGATGAGACTCAATGCCTACTTCCTTCAACTATCCCTGGTATCTTCCCTTGGTCCCCCCTTAGAGTGACTGTCCCAGTGCTTCACTGGGCAACATCCTGATAGTTCATCTCACCAGGATAGGAGCCAAACTTAGTTAGTTTAGCCCCCCTCTCTCACAGTCATTGCCCACAAGACGCACAGAATAAGAGAGTCAATCCTAAAGATCTGGGGAGGTTGACCATAGTAGCAACAAAAACAGACCCAGAGAAAATACAACAAATTTAAAAACAGGGAGTATCATCAGTGAAATCTCCTGAAAATTTGGAATCTGATGATATATTTATTTGTGCATTTTTCTATAAAACTTGTGGAAATTTGAGAGGCTATAGATAAAATTAAGGGGGAGAGTGTCAAATAGCTTTGGTGGCCTTGGAGTTGGCCTTGGATAGCTTTAATGTTGTCTATTTCAAGAGAAGGTTTGAAATCAAGCAAAAACAAGAGAATTCAATATAAGAATAAAAGTTTATATCAATTAACAGCTTGAAATTAGAGTTCAAAGTGTTGTTTTGAAAGTGTAAGTATTTAATATAAATACTTTACAATATCACTTCTCCTGAGTGTTTTGGAGACAGCTGCCAGGTTTGAACGTGGTAAAGGAAGGTAAGTTTAATTAACACAACAACTAACACTTTTAGAATTTAACAGCAAACTCAAAATCTGAGTTTTTTAAAATTCATTAAGACAAGCAAAGTGTAGCAACTAACTCAAACTTTAATGAATTAAGAGAATCAACAAGCAGAAGACTGAAAGTCTCCTTGCATAGTAAAAAGGGGAAGTTGTAAATCCACTTCCACCTTTGGCCTTGGATCAAACCGTTTTTCCCCGCTGCACCAAAAAAGGCCCAAAAATTACAGCCAAGCCACTTAACTCTCTAGGAGATTTAGCTCATACTGTCAATGAGAGATTTGTTCTGGCCTATCCTGCAGACCCCCCCCCCGGCTCTGGTTATTCCCTCCTGGGAAGAAACATTGATTGATTTGGACTGTTTGCTGGCCTGGTGTCACCCACTTTTAAAAACTATCATATCTAACCAATTGTGTGTTGCCACATCAACGCCCAAAAACTCAAGTGAATTTCAAGTCCCTGAAAGCCCCTCCAGCCAATCAGGCAGAACTGCGGAAATTAAGATAAAACTCTCCAGTCTCCCTGGCCCTGACCTGTAAAATTTCTCCCCCACTCAATCAGATTAAATCACTGTAGTCATGTGACTCCTTCCCTTGCAACACACTCCCTTTTCTACAGCAAGGGGACTTTCAGTCCCCTGCTTGTCTATTTGCCAATTAGATTAAAGTTTGGATTGTTTGCAATTAATTTTATTTTTTGCTTGGCTGAAACCCCAGTCTGGAGTTTCTCTAGTTTAAAAATTAAAATGTTAGTTGTGCTTGTAAAGCTTACCTTGTGCCAGCCTGGTTCAAACCCAACATTTCTTTTGAGACCCTCAGCAGAAGCTTGGCTATATAGTTTCCTTGTGTTTTTGTTTTTGTTCTCAAAAATAGCTCTTGAATTTAAAGTTTCAGTTAATTTTCAATATAATATCTATTATTATTTTAAATTTCCTTTAAAATTCTTATCTTAGAACCTGTTTTTTTGCTTTTTGTAATACCCAAGGCACCCGAGACCATGACCAAGCCCTCCAGACCTATTATGTTGCTCCTTTTGCCCTCCTGCTTGTGGTTGCTCTTACTGAGCTTAATTTTATTGCTTACAGTTTAAAAAACTTCACCATTCTTTCCCAAATTTTGAGGAGATCACAACTATGATACTCCCAGTCATTAAATTTGTTGTATTTTCCTTGGCTCCCTTTTTGCTACTCCTGTGGACAATCTTGCCAGATCTGTGGTCAAAGATCTCCTCTTCTGCGCAGCTTGTGGGTGAAGATCCTTCTAGCCTTTTGAACTTCCCCAGTGGTCTCTTTTTTTCTGAAGAGGCCGTGGTGAAGAGCTTGACTTGTGACAACCTGGATTTGGATATTGTTGACTATGCCTCTCCTGCTCTTGTGGGTGAGGAGACAACAATGCCCTCTCTCCCTGACCTGGAAAAGAGTGACTTGGTGCCTTTACGCGCCCCTGTGATGCTTCCTCCTGCTCCTACCTGTACGCCCTGGTTGCTCACTGGTTTGGCGCTGATGAGATTGAATGCATACTTCCCTCAGCTGTTCCCTGTGTCCTCTCTGTGTCCCCCTTTGAACAGCTGTTCCAGTTCTCCACTGGGTGGCATCCCGGTGGTTTGTTTTGCCGGAATGGGAGCCAAACTTAGTTAGTTTAGCCCCCCTCTCTCACAAAATTTGCAAATTTTAATCACATGACTACCTGATCTGGGTCCAATTGGTTGGGGGAGAAATTTTGCTGGTCTAAGCCAAGGGGACTGAGAGGTTTCATGCTAATTTCCAAATTGGCATCTGATTGGCTAAGGTTTCTTTTAAACATTTGTATTTCTTTTGGCTTTATGACTCCAAAGTGACAACGCCTGATTAGCCACTTCCAATTGTCTTTAAAAGCAGACAACACCAAGCCAATAAGTAATCCAAATTAATCAGTGTTTTTTCCAGGGAGAAGCAACAGAGCCCAGGTGGTCTGCAGGGTAGGCTAATACAAATATTTTGTCAACAGTGTGTGCCAAATCCTCTAAAAATTAAGTGGCTTGGCTGGCATTTTAGTACTTTTCTTAGTTTGATAAGAAAAAATAGTGTGATCCAAAGCCAAAGCAAGCAGTAAATTTACAGTCCCTCTATGTTGTAATAATCACTTTATCACTTGTCTCCTGATTGGCTTAAATTTTATTATTAAGGTTTTGAATTCAGATCAGCAACAACTTTATCTAAACACAATAAACTTATAATTTTCTAATTAAAATTTAGCTGATCACTAAATTGTTGTTAATATTTTCACAACTAGCTGTATTTGGGTGCTAAAATAACTGTGTTCTGGATCTAGATACATGACATAGTAAATATATGATTTTATAGAAATAAGCTGAACATAAATAATAAAACTACCTATAAACAAAGAGAAATAAACAATTAAAATTTAGAATAAAGATAATATAAATAGAAAATGTTTGCCAACAGGGAGTTTATTGGGGGACGGGAAAGAATAATGCTGAGTAGGCAGAATAGCGCGGGAAGAAAGGCATAGAGGCAGTGCTGGCTTGGGAAGTCTGGGATTGGGTAGATGGGGCTGGCATGTGGGGGGTGGAGGGGGTAGAGATATGAGAATTTATTGTGATGGCTGCCCTATGCTGCTTGTTGTATTCCTTGTCTGTCATTGGCTGATAGGTGGCTATGGCATGGTGTGTTGCTCATGGGAAGTTTGTAAAGAGGGTGGAAAGGACATTTTATAAGCTTCTTTCTGAGAATTTAGGAGAACTACAGTACTGTGCTGTGAAAGCAGAAAACAATAATGTGCACTTTGATTAAGCCTAGGGTACTAACTCTAAACTGTTATCACATCAGGGAGATTTTCTTGTTAGCTTAGTAGCCTGGGCAAAAAGAATGCAGAGTCTTCAAGAGTCTGGTGTAGAGCTTGTGTATTTAGAAAGTAAAAAGCAAGCAGAAGTGCAAAAGTAGTGAAGTTAAAAGCCGTGTTTATTTGTAAGAAGGAGTTCCAATTTATACTTGTATTATTTCTGCACATTGACTAGTGTGCAGGAATTGGGAAGAGGCTAGACTACTTTACATCCAGCAGTAGCCAGGATCATCCCAATCAGTTGGCAGAGCTGCACTCATGTTGCACCTCATGGGTGAGTGAGAGTATGATGCACAGTCATCACACACGGGGTAGGAGGTGCTTATCCTTGTGTGATTGGGTGCAATACACCATATAGAAAACACCATCTAGAAAAAAATTTGTGATAGGGTCACAATTTACATTGGCAAAATTAAAAAAAATTAAAATTTTTTATTAAATAGTTATTTTTTACATATTGGTTTCTAATACACCATCTAGAAAAACAGCATCTAGAAAACGCTATCACAAATTGAAATAAAAAGAGTGTTATCCAAATAAGATTTTTTGAATATAAAAACACTTAATAAATACCCTAAAATACGCCATCTAGAAATACAGCATCTGGAATCAAATAATAAATTATACTTTTATGTGATAAATCCAAGCCTTTTCCATATTAACTGGGAATAAAGTATGATATTAATTTATGACCACATATAATATATCAACTCAAATTAACCCACCTTTGATAGTACTATCTCCCTGTAACACAACCATTAAAAACCACTTTTGATATACTGATTTTATTCCTTTTCATAAAAGGATCTGTAATATTTGGTTTTCAGCTTTAAAATACTTCATTAATGATTTTATATATGCAAGGGTAGTGTCTCCATTAACTGGAACTGTAATAATCAGGTTAAGGACACTGTAACTAAGACCACCTCATTTCTTGAAGGTTGGTACAATCAATTTTCTTGCCTGGTTAAGATAAAGAAGCCCAGATTCATTGTGATTATCAAAAAGCTGAAGATCTGGTATATCCATGGGGACCAGCTTTACCCTCAGGCCATCAAAAGCAAAGCTGTTTTATCCAAGCATGCAGATTAGTAGGTCAAGTTTGCAAGTGTTACCAAGAAGTTTTTGACCTATTACACCAGAGAAGGCTGCCTTCCCCATCTTAAAGACATTGCAAAGACTTTTGGGACTGAAGCCTGATCAAGTTACTCTTCCATTAAATACTTTACTTTCAAACATTTAATTTTTACTTAATTTTTAGTAAATTGATACAAACATAGGAGCAAATTTCAATATGGACTTATCACAGTTTTGGGGGGTTTTGGCTTTGAAGATTTGCACACTAAAGTTGGTACTAGATGATCCCACATTATTATTGCAGATTTGAAATCTTTGGATTATTTTGAGTCTATCCATATGTTTTTCTTACTATTCTGAATTTTTTGGGGTTTTTATTAATTTTTAAGTTATTTGACACAGTTCTGCAAGAAATTTGGCATAGGGGTTCTAGATGGCGCTTTTTAAATGACGTCTTTCTAGATGGCGTTTTAGGACACATTTTCTAGATAGTGTTTTCTAGATAACATTTTCTAGATTGCGTCTTTCTAGATAGTGTATCCCACCTGTGATTGGTTGCCCATATTCACATGAAAAAACATCTGCACAAACAAGTCAGCCATTATTTGGTGACTAATGAGAGAATTGTGGTCAAGGATCCCAAGATAGAGGTTATTAAAAGCCTGAGGGCAACGCTGCCGGACTGTGTCTCCAATACTGAAGAACACAACATCACCCAGATAGATGTCTGCATGGCCAACAAGGTATACTGAGGCCTGGTGCCCGTGTCCCTGAATGGCAGTGGAGCTACCCTCTATCTGGTGGCTCAAGAAAACCTGGTACTTGGAATTTGAGCCATCCCAGGAATCAAGTAATCCACCGAGGATGTGGCTGTATGAGTAGCCATCGATGAAATCTGGGTTTGTCTGATAGTAGACAAAACCCTTGACTGAAACAGCCAGAAATGCACCAATGAATGTCCCCTTCTTGTCCTTCTTTCTTCTATTCTTGGTGGCGGCTTTTCCTTGCTTGCCAAAATCATCAAAAGCTATTGATATCTTGTAGTAGGAGATGAACATGACATCATCAGTTAGACTAGTCAGGCATCAGACCAGAGTTGATTAAATGGCGATGTCATATGGGGAATTCTCAGCACCATCACATTGGTCGCCAGCAAAATTGGTAAGAACCCATATTGAAGCCACCTTTTCATGCATCCAGAGCTGCACCATGCGCTCAGAAACCCAAATGCCAAGGTGTGCAAGTTGTTTGCAGACCTGGTTCAAGGGAAGCTTGGGGTCCTGCTGCAGGAGGTCAAGCATAATTGGGTACGCCTCAGTGATTTTTGACTCGGGGGCCTTCTTGGTTGTCCCAATCAGACTCCCTTTGTTAATTAGGTTGTTGAACTCCCGCATTATGGTGACTCAGGTAAATTGCAATTGTGTTGCAATCTATTCCCAGGACAGACCCTGCAGGTTCAGTGCCACAATTTTCTGGAGAATTCAGGTGATGATGATTTGTTGCTTGGGGCAGTGGGCTGCAGGAGCTGAAGCCTGATTGGCTGTAGGGGGCAGGTTGGGTGGTGGCAGGAAGTTGTTCCAAATCAAGGTTACCATCCTGATTGGTTGGTTGACGGGCAGCTTGTGTGGGGGTGGGTATGGGAGCAGGGGCAGGGGCAGAGCTAGACACAAAGTGACTATTGAACAAGTCAAAGCCATATGGGTCAGGGGTCAGGTACAGGTCAACTTCCTTGTTACCCGCCTCAAAGGCTTGGGTGTAAACAGGTGCCTCCACGTTCTGAGCCTTGCCTCCATTGAAGCTGGCTTGGCTGCTGCTGGCTTGGTTGCTGGTGCTGTCAAAAATGTTGCTAGTAAAAACCATTGTAAAAAACCTAGGATAAAATCACTAAAAGTAGAAGTTTAAAATTTTATGATTTATTTTTATTGTAATCTCAAGTCCATATTTGGAAGGTTCTCAAAACCATTTCATAAAAATCAGGATTCATAAAAATGAATAAAATGCATCTGTTTCCAAATTGTATAGTTATTGATTAGCTACTAAAATAATCTTGTTCTATTGTAGGATGTAAATATTAAGCATCTTGTATTACTTTGTTTTATTTTCATGTCCGTAAAATTTTGCTTATGGGTTGGTCTGATTTCATTTCTGTTTACTCTTATCTTAGTGCTTCATCTTAATCCTAATAGGATTATAATATATTCCATAACAACTCCAATCTATCTTGCTTGTTGTACCAAGTCATTTTTGGTTGCAGTTTGTAATGTGTTGTTTGATGTTTAATATAATTTTGTGTTTTATGTGAGTATTACTGTGTTTCATGTTTGGCTTTTTGCCACTTTATCAAAATATTCAAATTATTTGTAGTCTGAAACCCTCCTGTCTTAGATTTTGTTTGAATCCGAGTTCATTTTGTTTAAATAGAGTTATTTTTGCTTAGCACCATAGCTTTGAAAGCTACTGTATTTTATTCTTATTCTTGTCCTTTCAATTGGACTGTTGTTTTCCCCAATCTAAATACTGGCTATAATTGGTTCAATTGCAATATTAGGTTTGAGACTCTGGAGGAACTAATTGCTGAGGAGTAGCACCCTTAAGCACTGCTTCATTAGTTATATTACGATTAAAGTGTGATTACTCTTTTAACCTTAATCTAAGGCCCAGAAACATTAGCATAAATCAACAATGCTAATCAAATTTCTACCTCAGCGAATTTGAGCAGCAAAACTATGTAAAGTATAATTACAACCTCTAAAGTGCTATAACATCAATACTTTAGAAAAGAAAATTAAAATAAACAACACCTAAACTACAGTGGCCCAAAAAATACCCGGCCAGTAACATTTTAAAGAAAAAAGTAAATTTCAATAAATGAAATTTGCTATAAAGAGCATGAGCAGATGCACCACAGAATTTTTACACAAGTATGATTATAAAAACACGAAAACAAATAAATAGGAAGAAAATTTTAAAAAAAATTCAAAAAATTTAATAATAAGAGCTGCACCTTTAAGTAGATTAAAGCACATAAAATGAATATGAGACAGCACCTCTTATTCAAACTTACCTAGATTATAAAATTGGAGTTAGAGAATCTTTTGCACAGAAAACATGGTTAAAACAAGAGAAATACCTGAGTTTATTTGTCGTTGAGTTGTACAAGCTAAGGAAATGGGTTTATCCTATAGAAAGATAGCCAAGGAACTTAAGATTGGCAAAGAAACTGCCCGAGAAATTTACCTCAAGTTCCAGGAAACTAACTCAGTGAAAAATTGCCTGAGATCAAGTCGTCCTAATAAAACTACTGCTCAAGATGATCAGTCTATTGTCAGAATAGTTAAGCAAAATCGATTTATAACTGCCACTCAAATTAAGGAGACTATCAAAAATACCTTGGAAATTGATATCTCTGAGGCCACTGTTTGCAATAGACTCCATGAACTGGGGTACTATGGCCGTGTTGCAAGAAAAAAACCTCTTATAAGTCCAAAGAATAAAGCCAAAAGATTGGCCTTTGCTCATAAGTATGTTAACTATCCTGTATCCTTTTGGGAAAAGATGATTTGGTCTGATGAGACTAAAGTTCAGCTCTGTGAATCTCAGAGACGCCAAACTGTCTATCACAAAGCTGATGAAGCTTACAAAATTGAGTGCTTAAACCCCACTGTTAAAAATGGACGCCAGGGTGTCATGTTTTGGGGCTGTTTCACAGCCAACACAAGAGGGGCAATCCAGCTGATCAGTGAGAAGGTAAATGCTGATGTTTACAGAAGAATCCTTGATTGGAATCTCCATCCATTTATGAAGGATCTGCAAAAACCGGTCAGTTATATCTTCATGCAAGATAATGCACCTATCCACAAAACCAAGAAAGCCTTAAAATACTTGGATGATAAACAGATTGTTTGTTTGGATTGGCCTCCTCAAAGCCCAGATTTAAATCCCATTGAACATCTTTGGGATGTTGTCAAATCCAATTTGCCAAAAACCTCTAAACAATCCATTATGGATCTTAAATTTGGAGTGGCAAAAGCATGGGAAGAAATTCCTATGGAAACTTTAAAGAACCTAGTCCATTCTATGCCCAGAAGACTTAGTGCTTTGTAGGCCAACCTTTGGCTTCAATCACAGCAGCAAGTCCATAGTATATTCAGCTTTGAAATCTATTATTATTTTATATTAAATATTCATATTTTTGAAATCTTTTCATTTTTTCTTCCTATTTATTTATTTTCGCGTTTTTATATACCATACTTGTGTAAAAATCCGCGGTGCATCTTCTCATACTTTTTATAGCAAATTTCATTTATTGAAATTTACTTTTTTCTTTAAAATGTTGCTGGCTGGGTATTTTTTTGGGCCACTGTACCTTTACTGAAAACCTAACAGAAAAAAACCATTTTGTAGAAGTATTTCGCAAAGCTAAAATCTAATAAAAAGAAGTTTTACTTGTAGCTTGTATTAAAAAGATCTGGGCTAAATCGGAATATGGTATTTAGGTGCAGCTGGTCAAGAAAAAAGAAAAGAATAATGCAGGCTTAAATGTTGATAAAAAGTTTGAGCATAAAATCTTCTTTGTAGATAAACTTTATAATCAATCTCTAATTGCTACATGTATACGAAGAGCTTATTGGATGCAAATTATAAGGATGTTTAGAAATCATGACTAACATGATTTTTAAAAGGGCATAGAAAATTGAATTAAAATCAGCTTGATTCTCCCACAGACCCTTACTCAAACCAATTGCTCAAAAATCTTGAAAGAATAACAATTCACGAAATGAAATAAGACTAGTTGAAATAGGACTTTTGTTTAAAGATATAGCAATCTAAATTGTAAAACAGAGTTATTTTTCTTGTGGCCATAAAAAGAAATGACTATTTTTATATAATTTCAAATCAAATTAATAGGTATTTATAAAAACTTTGGTTACATATGATCATTAAACTTTATGATAAATTCAAAGACTACTTTACACGTAAAAGCTTTGTTCATCAATCGAATAAAGACTTGCCAAGCTTTAAAAAAGACGAAATAAATAGCAACATTCAAAATCCATCAAATGATGCTGAAAAATGTGATTTTAGCAATGGTAAATTAAAATACTTAACTGTTGAAAGTAACTTAATTTGATGAAAATTGTAAACAAAGTTGATAAATACTGGGAGATTAGGCTAAAAGATTAACAATATAGATAGGAGGAAAGAATCAAGTTTGAACAATTAAAGAAAACAGCTAACTGCGATAGAGTATCGCGAATTATTTGCACGGATATAAGCTACA
Source organism: Entomophthora muscae (assembly GCA_014839935.2). Lineage (NCBI taxonomy): Eukaryota > Fungi > Entomophthoromycota > Entomophthoromycetes > Entomophthorales > Entomophthoraceae > Entomophthora > Entomophthora muscae. The sequence goes on along the minus strand of QTSX02002309.1, from coordinate 124,502 downwards.
ATGATAGATCTGCTTCGTAGATAAGCAAAAGAGACCAACAGCTGTGGAAAGTTTGAGTTATGACTCAGAAACAGATTATTATCATAGTTCCAGATACTTTAAAACAACTCAGCTAACAGAGAAATATTAAGCGACAACTCTGCTGGTTATCATAATTGACAAAAGCACGAGGGAAGCTCAGAATGGTCTCATCAGAAGGTCGTTTCAAGTAGGATTGATAAAAATACTCACAAAAACATTAAAAACACTTTTGAAAGCTAAGCATCATCATCGTCAATCCCATCAAGAAGAGCAAATTAGACAAAGCTAATTATACTTCTATTTCCCAACACTTTTCATCATTAACCGAGGAAGTAGGTTGGATAATCCAATCTAACTTCTCTATAAAGTTTCAGAATTGGCTAAGTATTAACCGTCATTAAAAAGAGGAAATCCGATCAGCACAGAACATAAAAGTAGAGGCTAAATTGAATACACTACTCCGTAACAAACAGTCGAATCATAAACCCCTGGTGCTATATTAGTATGTTAGAAAGCAATAAAAAAAGCTTAATTTTATAAAATTACCTTCAATTTGATCAGCACCAGAGATTATTCAAAGGGGTTCCTTGAGAATTTTTCGCTGTACCCATTAAATACTTGGATTATGGCTTAACCTAGGGCTGCTTCGGCCAAGCCCCAGGCAGCCGCGACCAGTTTTTGGCTCTGGGTCAGACCCTTAAAAGATTTATTTTAGAATGTTTAAATAATCAAAAACCCCGCTTTGATTGTAGCGGCTCAAAGCCGGAGGCTAGCCGGGGCTGAGCCGAAGCATCCCTCGCTTAACCTGATGCTCGATCCAAGGTTGGCTGATACTTTGCTGGCAACAAAATTGATGTGCTGATATCTGATTCGCCATAGTGCTTCACTGAGTACCATTGATCAGATGAGCCTCAGGCTTCACGATTTTAATGTATCTAATCCAAACTCTAAAAATCTCATTTAAAAAAATACATGAACTAGGTAGATGACCTATCCAAGAATGATATAAAGTTGAACTTAATACATCAATTCAATATATTACATTGCACTTTTAGGCTGGGATTATTAATCATATGTTTAATTAAATTTCTATTTAAAATGCTTTCTTTAAAGGTAACTTTAATTTTACTTATTTAAAATTAAAATTGCATATTCTAAGCATAAACAAAAAATAAAAAGCAAATCTAAATATGTGGAGTATTACTTTTAATTTTAGTAAAGCTAAAAAATAATTTTAAAATTTAATATTTAATTTTCTAATTTTTTAAATTTTGTTAAAATATAGATCTGATCTATAGCTTTAAAATAATCTATTAAACATTAAGATTGGAATAGTATTCACAGTGTTAGAGTCGTGTAAATTAAGTCCAAGCGCAAATGAAAGTTAACGGGACAAATCACCCATACTAAAATGAGAACTGAGAAAAGGGAGGCACACTGAAGCTTTAAGCCTACAAATCTACAAAATCAGGGAATAAATTGCAACACAAAATGAGGAGCAAAAGAGAAAATAGGAGGTGTAAATGGACCACAGAAAGAAATGGTTTTGCGATAAAGGATATAAAACCTGTTGGTCTTGAGTGGAGGGTTTTCTCACCTAAGAAAAGATGGCAGTGGCCATGATGTGAGAAGAGAGATTTTAGAGACCCATAGTTGCTTTCATCTATAAGAGTGAACTTTATTGTTTGGTAGAAAAAACTATCTGAAAACAAGTTTTCAGAGAAAAAGTGGGAGAGTCTATAACTCAGCTGGGAAAGGCAAACTTGAACCTTACTGGCCTGCCAAAAAAATTTTCAACGACTAAATTTTTAATCATCTAATACTTTCAAAGGTTTTGCTGCTTTTTTCTCATTTTTTTGGGTGATCTATCCCAGGAAAAAATGACACTACTGTGACAGATGGAAAAAATAAAATAATATCACAACAGCAGGCTTGACCCGCCAGCAAGGTTCTGAGCAAGCGGGTTTGTGACCCTCAATCTGATTACCTGGCCACTCAAAGCCAGACTAGAAAGTCAACTTGAATTGCCAAATCCAAAAACATGAACAGATGATGACCCTTGTAGTGAATACCTTGTTTTGGCGCTTGATGTCAGGGCCCAGATTGCCCTAGACAGTCAGCTGGCCTCCTTAGAGTTGAGTAAACATGCAGCATGGAAATCCTCACAAAGCACTTTCCAGGGTGAAATACCCCCCTTTTGACTAGTGAATGGCCCGGGATTTGAGAGGCAAACGAGCCTTGAATTCCTGGCATCAAGCCTGTTATCAAATTTGGGCCACCTACCATCGGTAAATGGCACATCAGTAGCGCAATTGTTCGATTGCGCAATTGGACAATTGATTCATTGCAGGAGCTAAAAATAACTGTAGCGACTTGCCATGCTGCAAAATTCAAAAGGTTCATGTTATATCAGCCAATGAGATCTCACCCTCTTGGCCAAGCACACAAATTCCGGGTAAAATTGTAAATCCAACTCCAAATGATGCCATCAGTTCTCTGGTGGCACAAAAGGCCACAGAACCTTCAGTAAGTATAAGTAGTGAGGGGGAGAAGTCCTCCTCACTGTTGACATCTTAATAAAGCGAGTTTATGCCTAGAAATTATTATTTTATTGCAGGAATTGTCTATTTTTGCTCAAATTTAATTATTCTCTTTGCATCCATTTGTGAATCCACTACTCAATACAAACTTGCATACCCATATCCTCCTGGCCATACTCCTGTTGTCCTTGCCAAACCTCCCTGCGCCCTTGACCTGGAGTATTTCCATCCTCATCACCTGGACCTGCCACCAGCAATGAAGGATATTCCAACTGCCCTTCCTCTCCCCAACGCGCTGTCAGGATTCAGCTTTTCTATAGCTGCTATTCTGTTTTTATTTACTTGCTTGTTTCTGGCTTGTAAGCTTTAGGATTGCCTTCCATTTCATTTTATTTATCTTTCTCTTCCTTTTCCCTTTCTTTTTCACCTTTGGGTTTCAAATAGGCCTTGTAAAGGCCTAGTTATGACCTAAATACTGATTAGTATCAGTTTCAAACTCCCCTTACCTCTGCACCCAGTTTCAAACCCTGGACCTATTTGTGAAAGTCTTACAAGTTAGTCCAAAAATGCTTACTTTTGCTTTACTCTTGATTTACGCTTTTGAGCTTTGGACCTGTTTTGCCTGAATTTTTACTCGCTCTAACATCAAAGACAGTCACTGTAACCGCTTCTTCTCCCCCTGGTCACTCTTTAACTGGGTTTAGCTTAACTAAGCTAAACTACAAGTTCTGATCTCTTACCTTAAATTTTCATGCATGTCTTCTAACCATTTTTGGTTAAAACTCTTTACACCATTCCTTGCACCTCAATTCAACAGTGCACAATAAAAAGGCTTGGTTTTCCAGTCTCAACAATAAGTTGAGATTGTTTGACTTGCACCCCAAAAAGGTACTTGTTAGGTTTTGTGGCTTGTGTTTCCTTCCAAATTTTAGTTTAAGTTTTTTATCTTTGATCTTATGATTCCTTTTGACTTTCTGTTTCATCAGCTAGGTAGTTTCTATAGTAATACCCACAATTCGATTGTTGATAGTTTTAATCCTCCAACTAGTGGTGAGCAATTCCCAGACTTATAAACTGATTTTTTGACCAAGTTGTCAGTCATTAAGGCTGGACTCTATTTAATTTTCTTAGGGTTAATCAACCGCCTCAGTCCTTATTTTACCTCTTATAAGCTTCTAGGAGCCCTAGTCCAGTTGTTACTACAAACCTTACCTACATTTTTATATTTGGCTAACATAAATAAAACTGGGTTAAAAGCTTTAGTTTACAACCACCTCCCCCAGACCATGAAACCTTACATTATCTCAACTTCAAATGGCAATATGCCAGAATTAAACTTTTCCTTCTCAACCATACTTTTGTTTGTTTTAGAAGTCACCTTATTTTTCACCCTAGCTTTGTCCTTTCTTTTATACCTTATTTCACTCTTATTTTTTAAGAATAAATCTCCCATTGATAAGGATAATACAGAAAATATTTCCACTTCTAATAGTCAGACTTTTATACTCAATAACATTTCTAAGTTTAAGTAATTATCTAATTCTTCTGATAGCACCTTCAATTTATTAGCTTTCACACAAGCCCACTTCCTAGCATATCCTTTGGAGTTCAACTCAGACTCTCAAAAGGTCATCTACCTTGCAAAGCAACTTGAGGGCCATATGTGCAGTTGGTTCTGTGAGTCATCTGTTTGAGATCCTTCTATCCTTGAGAGCTACAACCTTTTTGTATCTGAACTGCTTGCACACGCCGCCAAAGAAGGAACTGAGGAAGAGTCTGCCACTGCCCCAAATATGCGCTTCTCTAACTGCACCCAAGGAACTGGTTCTTTGACTGAGTACAACAAGTGTTTCCGTGAGATCCAATCCCAATTAAAGGCTATTCACTCTGAAGCTTGTGACTTCTATATGCTTGGTTTAAACCCCAATCTCAAGGCTTTTCTTATCCACCACAAACTCCTTGAGGAGTTGGAACCTCTCATTAAGACAGTTTCTAAATGGGAAAAGAAGTTTCAAATTATATCAAAGCCACCCCTGTCTCAACCAGTCCCAACCATCAACCAGCCTACCCCACAATCAACAACCAATCTGCGCTCTTTTCCTACTGTAAGCCCATCCAACACCTCACCAGCTTCTGCCTACAAACCAAAGGAGGGTGGCAGGTACCATTTAACTGCTGCCAAAGCCCTCTGCAGACAACTGAATAGGCTGTGCTCTTACTGTGGAAAGAGTGACCACTTGGTGGCAAACTGCCCAGACCCTCATTGAATTCCCCATCCTAACCTGGGACTAGAACTTACACTGGATAAAACAACATCAGATTCTACAGGCCCCTCCAACCATACCCAGGTCAATAACCTCCAAACCCCTGGGAAGTCCTCTCTGCCCTTCATCTGGATAATGATCCATGGCCCCTTCTCCAGCATCAAGACCTTTGCCTTACTGGATACAGGTGCCGACGTAAACTATATTGACTCCAGACTAGCCAAAGCTCTAAAGCTCTTGCCTGGCTCAAAGATTAACGCCTGTGGCCCCAACAATCTGCCTGTGACAGCCTTTGAGATAAAGTCTCCCATTCTGTTCTGCCTGGGGAAGTCCACCTTCCACTCCCAGTTTGTCAGTTCCGAGTCACTAAACTTCCCTGTTTACTTTGGCATGAATTGGTGTGAAGAAGTTGGCCTCATTGTCAGATGTCAAGAGCGCAAGGTTGACTTCTACACACATGACACTTCCTGCTCCTTAGACCTTCTAGGAAAACAGCAGCTTCCCACTAGCTTTTGGAACTTCAAGATGCTGAGCTCCTGCACCATTCTACTTTCCTCAGAGGCAGCTCTGGCTGACAGTGGCATTCCTCTTTGCATAAGCAACTATGAAGAGGTGTTCAGCAACAAGCAATGTCGCAATCTACCTCCTCACAGACCATACAACATCCAGATCAACCTGACTGAGGGAGCAAACCCACCTTGGGGTAGAATCATCCCATTATCTGATGCTAAAAATAAGTTGATTTTGGAATACATTAACAATGAGCTTAGTAAGGGTTTCATCACTCACTCTATGTCACCCTGTTCCTCTCCAATCTTTTTTGTTGCTAAATCTGATGGCTCCAAGCAGCCATGCATCAAATATTGTGCCCTGAATACTGTCACAATCAAGGACTGCTGCCCCATCCCATCTTCCAAAGCCCTCACAGACTGCCTCTTGGGCAGTCAGATCTTTTCTAAGCTTGATCTCTGAGCAGCTTTTAACCAGATCCGCGTTGCCAAAGGACACAAATGGAAGACCGCTTTCCGCACTCCCTTTGGCCTTTACAAGTACAAGGTTATGCCTTTTGGCCTCTGCAATGCTCCTTCAACGTTTCAAGCTCTCATGAACAAATTTCTTCTCTCCTTCTGGAATAAATTTGTGGTGGTGTATCTTGCAACAACATCTTAATATATTCAAAGAACACTTCCAACCACATTGATCACCTAAAGAAAGTCATGACCAGGCTCCAAGAATACCATCTTTACTGCAAGCTTTCTAAGTGTTGCTTCTTTCAGACAAGTGTTGAATTCCTTGGTTATATTGTAACCAAGGAAGGGTTTACCATAGCTCTAAGCAAGCTGGATGCCATTCTCTCCTGGCCGGTACCAAAGAACCGCAAGAAGCTCCAAGGGTTTCTTGGTCTTGCTAATTACTGCCGCAAGTTTGTCCCTGGCTTCAGCAGCATTGTCCTTCCACTCATCAATATGACCTCCACCAAAGTTGAGTTCAAATGGTCTGCTGAAGCACAGGACTCCTTTGAGCGGATCTGCCACCTGTTTGCCACCCCCCGGTCCTACTCATGCCCAATAGCAACAAACCCTTCTTCCTGGAGACCGACGCCAGCAACTATGCTGTTGGTGCTGTCCTTCTTCAGCATGGGGGGATGGTATGCTCCATCCTATAGCTTACTACAGCCAGAAGCATCTTCCCGCTGAGAAGAACTACTCTTTTCATGACAAGGAACTGCTTGCAATTATCAAGTCTCTCAAGCATTGGCGCCATTACCTTGAGGGAACCTCGGATCCTGTTAGCATCTTCACAGACCACAAGAACTTATTGTTCTTCACTCAAGCCCGTTGCATATCCCAATGACATGCCTGATGGGTGATCAAACTTACCAACTTCTTGTTCACCATCACTTACAAGAAGGGGTCCCTCAACGTCCTCTACAACCTACTCTCTCAACACCCTACAACTGCTGACTCTGACCCTGAATATGAATGTCTCAACACCAAGGCAGTCCTTCCTGCATCTGTCTTCATCAACCAGATCTCTGCAATCCTTTTCAACTTCCTAGACACCTATTCCATCCAGAAGGCCCATTCAGAAGACCCTGCTTCCAACAAGATCATCCAGGACCTGTTATCTGAAGCAATGCCCCCTCAGAGTATTCACTTGAGAACAACCTCCTTCTCTTCTACAAACTGGTTATGGTACCTGATAAAGACTTGCAGTTGCAGATCACAATCACATTTCATGACTCTCTTCCTGCTGGACACTTGGGTTATAAGAGAACCCTAGCCCTCATAAAGTCACACTACTGGTGGCCACAGATGGCAAAGACCACCAAGGAATATGTTGCCAGCTGCCTAGTATGTCTCAGAAACAAGAACCACACTTCCAAGCCATCTGGCCTACTCTGCCCTCTCCCAATACCTGAAGGCCCATGGCAAAGCCTCTTTATGGACTACATCACCCAGCTACCCTTGTCTTCAGGCTACGACACAATTTTAGTAGTGGTTGACCGCTTCTTGAAGGAAGCCTCTTTCTGCCCTTGCCATACAACTGTCACCGCCAAACAAACCACCAAGCTATTTGTCAAATATATCTTCCCTCATCATGGAGTCCCTTGTGACATAGTCTCTGACCATGTTACCCAGTTCACCTCTGCATTCTGGAAAGATTTCATGCCCCCCTTGGGGTAAACTCCCTCTACAGCACTGCATACCACCCACAGACTGATGGACAAACTGAAAGAACAAATCAGACCTTGGAACAATATCTCCGCTGTTTCATCAACAAGAAGCAGGACAATTGGTCTGACCTTCTTCCCATCGCCCAATACTCATATAACGCAGCATACCACAGATCAATTGGCATGACTCTGCTCCAAGAAAACCTGGGTTACACGCCTTCCTTCCTCCCTGACTTACAGGGTTACTTCTGTTCACAGTCTGCAGCCAAGCTTGCTACTGAAATTAAGGAAACACAAACCCAACTTGTTGCTCACCTACAATCTGCTATCTTAGACTACAAGAAGCACTGCAACAAGAAAAGAATTCCAGGTGACCAGATCCAGCTTGAAGACTTGGTGCTCCTTTCAACTAAGAACCTCCTGGTTATTGTTGCCTCTTACAAATTTTGTCCCCGCTTCATTGGACCATTCCAAGTAACTGAAAAGATTGGTTCTACTGCCTTCAGACTATCCCTTCTTGAGCACTTCCACATCCACAACGTTTTCTATTGCTCACTCCTTCTGAAGCTAAGACAGCATCCTCCCAGTCACCAATCAAAGGCTCCACCTCCCCCTCTCCATTTCCAAGGTTCTGAAGAATACAAGGTACAGGAAATCCTAGCCCATTGCACCCTTCAATCTGGCACAGAATACCTCATCCTATGGAAGGGCTATGAACTTGAGGACTCTACTTGGGAACCCAAAGAAAATCTAAACCACTATCAAAAGTTGCTACATGACTACCAAGAGCTCCAGACTAGCAGCTAGGGGGGATACTGTCAGGATTCACCTTTTCTATAGCTGCTATTCTGTTTTTACTTACTTGCTTGTTTCTGGCTTGTAAGTTTTAGGATTTCCTTCCATTTCATTTTATTTATCTTCCTCTTCCTTTTCCCTTTCTTTTCCACCTTTGGGTTTCAAAATAGGCCTTGTAAAGGCCTAGTTATGACCTAAATACTGATTAGTATCAGTTTCAAACTCCCCTTACCTCTGCACCCAGTTTCAAACCCTGGACCTATTTGTGAAAGTCTTAGAAGTTAGTCCAAAAATGCTTACTTTTGCTTTACTCTTGATTTACGCTTTTGAGCTTTGGACCTGTTTTGCCTGGATTTTTGCTCGCTTTAACATCAAAGACAGTTGCTGTAACTGCTGCTTCTCCTCCCGGTCACCCTTTAACTGGGTTTAGCTTAACTAAGCTAAACTACAAGTTCTGATATCTTACCTTAAATTTTCATGCATGTCTTCTAACCATTTTTGGTTAAAACTCTTTACACCATTCCTTGCACCTCAATTCAACAGTGCACAATAAAAAGGCTTGGTTTTCCAGTCTCAACAATAAGTTGAGATTGTTTGACTTGCACCCCAAAAAGGTACTTGTTAGGTTTTGTGGCTTGTGTTTCCTTCCCAATTTTAGTTTAAGTTTTTTTATCTTTGATCTTATGATTCCTTTTGACTTTCTGTCTCATCAGATAGGTAGTTTCTATAGTAATACCCACAATTTGATTGTTGATAGTTTTAATCCTCCAACTAGTAGTGAGCAATTCCAAGACTTAGAAATTGATTTTTTGACCAAGTTGTCAGTCATTAAGACTGGACTCTATTTAATTTTCTTAGGGTTAATCAACCGCCTCAGTCCTTATTTTACCTCTTATAAGCTTCTAGGAGCCCTAGTCCAGTTGTTACTACAAACCTTACCTACATTTTTGTATTTGACTAACATAAATATAACTGGGTTAAAAGCTTTAGTTTACAACCACCTCCCCCAAACCATGAGACCTTACACGCGCCTCCTACCCAGGACTTTAGCAAGCTGGGGTTTGTCTATATCACAGTATTGGGGCTGGCCAACCAAGTTGTGCCCCATACTGGGAGTTGGCGCCCTCTAGCCACTGCTCTAAACTACCTGGTTTGCATAGCACCTATTGTGTACATGGCCTTTCAGGCCCGGCCTGCCTCCCATGTGGGAGTCCAGCAGGACTCTGGTATGGGCCGTGACACTTGACTCATTACCAGGATCAAGTCACCCCCTTCACTATCCAACCGTGTGATCAACAATCATGTTCCTGTTATCCTTGATTCACAATGACTATATAATTGCTATCTCTCAATAAAGATTATTATCTTTTTTCTAAATATTTTCCCCTTGTAACTCTGCTAAAGCAGCACAGTTACAACAATAAGGTAATAGCTGTGGAAGCTAATATGTCATAGCCTTTATTCAAAAATGATGATAAGGTTGGAGCATGGAGTCTGTAGGTCTATATAGCACCCCGTCTCAAAACTTAGTATTTTCCATGAGGGCTTCACCAAGATATCAGAAAATGTGGGGCCGGATGGCCAGAACGCCTGGGTTCAGAGGCAGCAAAATAGTACCTTGGCTGGGTGTTCTCTCATTGGTTGGAGTCTTCAAATTGGTTGTCTTATTCTCTTGTTTTTGGGTTGTGGTCATGAGGTCAGGCCATGAGTCCACGCTTACTTCAGGCGGCGCGTCCTGATTGGCCACTGGGGTAGTCTTTAAGCCCATGAAAAAGATGGTAAAAATTTTGTTGCTTTCATTAGGCGTCTTGATTGCTCCTCTATTTAGTGTGATGATTTCTTTGGTTTGGCTGGCTTTACCCTTCAGAAAATCATCCTTGGCCTTGGCTTGGGAGGGGGGTTCAGTCTCAGAAAAACGTGGACAGCTGGCCCATTAGTCCTCAGGGCTGGCAGCCTGCGGGGAATCAGGGCCAGGGTGTAAGAGAGGGGGGCTAAACTGACTAAGTTTGGCTCCCATCCAAATGAGAAGACCCACCAGGACACCACCCATTGCAGTACTAGTATGGCCACTCAAAGGAGTGTCCAGAGCAAAAACATGGGAGATAATTGGGGGAAGTACAAGTCTAAACCCATCAAGAGAATTTCTTCAAGCAACCAAGGAGTCTGTTTGTGAGCGTACTCCAGGAGATTCAACTCTTTCTCAGAAACTGTGTGCTTTGGTTCTGTGGAGAGGAGAGGCTTTGGGGGGTCTAATTTTTGGGGAGTTTGGGGAACAGGTTTAAGGGGGAACACTTCAAGATCATCACATGTGAGGCTCTTAACAAGGTTCTCACTAGTAACAAGAAGGTCTTGGGCGCGACCAGAAATGTCTTCAAACAATTGCATGAAGTGGGTGGGGTTGTCCCCTATGTAGTGGAGGTAATAAAAAATCTGGCTCCAAAGATCTGGAGAGGTGGTCCAAATCATCACCAAAACTGGTGCTAGAGTGAAGACCACAAACTTAACAAAGGGAACCAGTATTTTATTTGAGGACAGGAGAATTTAGTAGCTTTCTGGGAGCAAAACCAGGTTTGATTTAATTTACCTGTAAAGATAGGAAATCTCCCAAGAGACATAAAATCAAAAGGGACAACAACCCTGATATATACATTTTAAGAGTGATCAGGAGGAGCTTCTCTAAGAGTATAATAGACCTAAGGAGACAACAAAGCAAAAGGTGAACAAAATCAAACTTAAAATAGGTAAATATAAGTTTTTACTACTAATCTTAAAGTTCAAGTTTGATTTTCAAAAGCAAGAGCAGTAAGCGTTGACGTTAATACTAAATTCAACTCTAGGTGCTTCAAAAAGAACTCTGGGAACCAGGGAAGGACTGGGAAGGTAAGAAATAATATAATCCTTTACTAAAAAAGCCAAAGAATAAGGGGACAGCAAAAAGAAGTCCCAAACCTCAAAACTTATACTGTAGGAAAAGTAAACTTTATTTGATAAAATGAGCAAGCAGGGGACCAAAAGTCCCCTGTCTTGCTTTAAGGGACTGAGTTTGGATTTTAATGGTCATCAGACCCCAGGTGAGAGTCTGATTGGCCAGAGTAGAATTTTTGCAAGGGAATTCCAGGAGAGTTGGATGGTTTCCCATTAATTTTCAACACAACCTCTGATTGGCTGGTGCCAAAAGAACACTTTAGAATGCTATTAATTCCAGTTTGAATGTAATTTTTTAAATTGGCAGAAGCGTGTCCTATTGTTTAACCTTCATATGTTTTAAATGGGGGCAAAACCAAGCCAACAAGTAGTTCAAATTAATCAGGAATTTTTTCCAAGTGGGACCAAAAATATGAGCATCAGTGGTTACCACCTGAGAAGATTATGACAACACAAATATCTTGTCAATTCTGTGAGCTAAATCTACAAGTAAATTAAAGGGTTTAGCTTGATTCTGAGAAGATTTCTTTGTACAATGAGGGAAGATTGTCCTATCCAAGGCTAAAGGGGGGAGTAACTTTACACAATGTTCATATCCCGCCCTTGGGCTCAGGTTTCCAGGGAGAGGAAATTATCAATCCTGACATGCCTAGAGATTGGGAGCCACTAAACCATGTTTGAAACTTTTGGCCATACACCAGAACCTACCAAATGGTATTATTATGAGAAGCCTGCACAACTCAGCTCTTCACAACTACACTCTTGACCAAAAATGATTTTTCTTTACTCCACCATGTTCATAGCAGTCTACACTATAACCTACTATGTACTGACATACTTTACCAGTAATTTTGGTTGATTTAAGGTACACACAAAGAAGTTCTGCTGGTTATTGATGGTATACCCAATTGTCACCTCCTTGATAAGGTTCCAAGTAGAAAACTTGGCCTCTTATTTAGCTAAAGTACTATCCTATATGTTGGGTTGTTATATTAGTACCTATATTGTGGTGAGAACTCCCTATTAGCCAGGCAGTCCCACTGCCTGCGTTTGCAACTATCTACCTCAAACCTGCTTCTTGAAACATGGTTAATCACCCATATTTTGTTTCTTATTTGAAATCTTTCTTTTTGAAACAGTATAGCTTTTCATTTCAAACACTGCTTTTCTTTTCTCTCTTGTTTTTGTCTGGCTTGATGTACATTAGAATCATTGTCTTTGGGAACTTTTTTGGTAGGGATAGATGTGCCCTAAATTAAGACTGACAATAGCTTATTTATTAATACATTTAAGTTCATGGGGATTTTACCTGTATTGAAGTTTACATGGGTGCAGCAAAAAATACCTATCAGTAAAATATTAGCCCATAGGTGGGAGTTGCTTGAAAAAGAATCCTTAATTTTCAGTAATGACATTTCTGCCCCACTTGAAACCCAAGACTTGGAGCAGGTTTTGAACCCTGGCCACAACAACCCACAGGCTGCCAGCCCTGATGACCAGGGGGCCAGCCACCCACGTTTTTTGGTATTGAACCTCTCAGATCCAAACTTCAAATAAAACTGAGAATGAAGACATCAGCATAAATTTGCCAAAAATGACACCTAGAAGAGAGCACAACAAATTTCTTAATGGAGGCAAAGAGATTCCCGCCATTGGCCTATTGAGCTTGAGGTCTACCTTGGTGGCTAATCAGGATCCCTCACCTGAAGAAAACGTGGTCCTGAGGCTCACTCTCAATAATATTTCTCATGAACAGAAGGGTTGCACTACCCTTCCTGAAGATCTAGCCAATGAACATCCTTCCTGCACCAGTGCCATTTTATCATCCCAAAACCTGGGTGTCTTGCCCATCCAAATTATAATTTCCTAATTTTATGATGATCAATCTTTAGTAGATATTAAGTCTGGCAGTGGGGTACTATATAAACCCCTGGACCCTGCACCAGACTTTATTGCTATTTTTGAATAAAAGAGTATGAGATATTGATATTCCTAAATGTTGCCATATTTTATCTTAGTTACCTGCCAATTTAACCTCACTCCTTCTGGCCTGCATGTCTCTCCTCCCACAAGTTTTTGTCCTCCTGGTGCTCACTTTGGTCCTGTTCACTTCATGAAGTATCCATTGAGACTCTAGTATAGAGAGTACATCACTAACAACATCCTAGCACGCAATCTCTTGGCCCAAAGTAAAAAGTTTGGCAAGATTTAACAGAAATAGCTCATGGTTTATTACTGAACCCTGATTGCTAAAAGATAAATTTAACTTCCCCCCTGCCTACCAACTGGGCATGAAGCCGCCTCTCACCCCCAAACCAATGCCCCAACCGCCTCTGAACTCCCCCTAGACCCTTCCAATAGGGTGTTGGAAATTGTATGCATCACCCTTGCTGGGGTGGTTGACACTATCATCCTGGCTTCCTGGCCATGGTCATAGGTGAGAAAGTATATGCCATATCTATTTAAGTCAGCACCAATTTTATGGTGGACTTTGCCCACCTGCCCAACCTGTGGCCTGCCCAATCCCAGAAAATGACAGGCTGGTTGCCAAAGTTGGTTCCCTGACATTATTGCTTCTACCAATGATCTATTTGGATGCTTGAATCTGTAAAATACTTGAGGATGATAGGGACTACTGATAGTATGCTTTACACCATAGATGGCATAGCAAATGCTGGTGCTGTTTTCAGTAAGTTCTGTTCCTCTATTTGTTATCAGGAGGTCTGTTTCCCAAACTTGGCCATTATTTCCTAACCAATAAATATTCTCATATCTTTCCTTTATGCTCCCTTGTAGCTTGGGATACAGGCTATCCTTTGCATAATGAATGGGGTTTATGATGTATTTTTACCTTTGCTGTTGTCCATTATGGGCACCACAAAGTTCATGGTTCATATCTTGAATAATTGGGTCATATAGATAGGGATTACTAACCAGTGGTGCCTTAGAGTAGGTGTATTTCTCATATTTTTCACATTTTTTGAGGATTTCTTTGATGCTGTCAAGCATATCTGGCCATCCTTAGAATTCCTTGGGCTATTTTTATAGGCTCTTGATACAAGTATGTCCTAGGTCCCTCTGATAACAAAGGTTAGTGTAGATCATTTGTGTTAACAGGATGCAGGGTGGAATATGTATACTTGGTAGTATGTGGTGAACCATGCCGTAGAAATTTTTGAACATGTATCTGTTCTTAAAGGCTTTCTCTTGGGTGTTTATTGTGATGCCAGGTGAAAAGCCCCCAAGATGTTTATTGTTATTGGCATGGGCCTATAAGTGTGACAGAAATGGTAGGATAGTAACTTTCAAAATCAAAACAGCGAGGGATGAAGATTCATATCCACAAATCATTAAGAATAAGCCAAAGGCAGGGAAAGAAATACTGTTTAGTGAAATTTCCAAACATAAACTTAGGATTGAGCAGAATAACCAATATTAACTATAAAACAGAAAAAAAAGTGCTTGAAAGAGGATAAAAATGATATTTGAAATAGAATTCAAAACATTGGAAGACAGAAGCAGCATCCAATTTTATTTCTGTGTGAGGGTGTGCAACATTGGTGGAGTTCAGGGACTAAAATTGTGGGACATTTCCCCAGTGGCCGGTAGCAAGATGGCTAACAATACAAGTTAAAAATACAGTGGTGTAAAAGCACTAGCAGGAAATGCATTATCAAACTTCAAAATGAATAGAAATGTAGGCTTTTATTTCAGAAAGTTCTGCCAGAACATGTAGAGAGGACTCAACTCTTGCAAGTTGATTGAGATTAAAACCTGCATATACACCAGAATCAACTACGCTTTTTGTTTTCATGACCATCATGTGAACCTAAACTTGACTAATATTTTCATTTTCATGGCCATCATCTGGAACCAAACTTAACTAAGCTTTCTGTCATTGACAACTATGATGTATACAATTTAAAACCCTTTAGTGACCAATTTTTAGTCTTCTTTTTGCATGGTGATAGTGTCACATTTGAGAGTTCAGATGATCATCAAATATCTAGAGGCCTTTTAACTGTAAAAGCTCATGTGTATACTCACAACCATAAGCAGAAAAGATTAGACCCTCAACTTTTTGGACCTTTCAATATAGCAGCAGCTATGAATAACTACACTTACTGCATAGAAGATGCCAAGGGCAACACCAAACAACCACATTATGACTGATTGTGCCCCTGTCACACTATTGCTTCTCAGAAACACTTCTCTCATATCTGTTCAGATGCTTCACAGATTTTCACAGTTATTGAGGTCAATGAGTGGGGGCAAGGGGAAGTGTTTCAGTGAAATTAGCATCCTAGTTGCCATTATATCTCAGGATATACAGGGAGTGCTTGAATAGTCACCCCATGATAGTTCTAATGACAGCTCATCCTGATTCACTCAAGGAGAAAGATATTATATTTCCCTATAAGGAGCGGACCTAATTATGATGACAATCTCTCACATAGCCTCATCTAGCACAGATTCACGCCTTATTTGGATCTCTGCGGCAGCGCTGCCTCCTTAGTAGCCTAATAGCTCATTACCCCAGTATAATAGCTCTGATTATTCTAAACAAAGAACATCTTATTCATAATCCCCTTTCTATCCTCTTTCTGGACTATTGCCTTTCCCAATACCAATACTGGGCTGTTATTGGTTCAGTCGCAACAATAGCCAGAAAATTTTGGAGTTCCACTTTGTTATAATAGTAGCCTGTAGCTTTGAGGGCACATATATAAAAGAATATGTACTTTGATTTCCGGTCCTTATTTGGGTAACTATTAAGCCTTGATCAAGTTTGCTTTTTATAAGGTACGGCTTCGATAATTCTGCTCCTTTAATCTTATTTTCTGGTTGGCTACAATGATTGGTGCCAACCAGACCTTTTAATGCTGTAAGTGCAAGGGATAGGAAGGGCGCAGCTTTTCAATTCAAAGTGATCTTTTAAATTAAAATTATATATGAAATCTTGACAATAATGTTGTATTGTTGATCAACTTTGAGCGATCATCGAGAAAAAGATTCAGGGGAATGGAACGTGTGACCACGTTTTGGATCTGCCAAGTGGTAGGATGTTCATAATGAACACAAGCCAGTTTCCTGCATTTGACGTGAGTTCACATTGCCTAATCGTCAAATAGTTCACCCAAAATGAAGGTATGTGTATCCTCGTTTACTAGATTTATCGGGTTCCGGTTTTATTATGCTGATGGTTTGCTTTTAAACAATATTGAGTTTTCCTTAACCATGAAAAATTCTTATTCTTTAAAAGGATCTGTTTAAAAAACCAGAAAGTTATTTCAATGCCAAGCGACTTACTGCACCGATCGCTGCTTTTACAATGGCCGGCATTCTTTTCTTTTGGGTTCGCCACCAGATTGACAAAGGAAGGCTTGAACGGGACCGACTTCGCTCTGAAATACTCAAAAATAAAAGGATTGAGTAAAGGTTCTCTTTTAAAGGTAACTTCAGCTTCTATACTAGAAAAATAACAACATTCACCTTTGCAAAAAATATCTAGCAGTTTTTTTACCTATATTCTAGTTTCTGTTTTACCCCTCTTGACTGCTCTTTAGAAAAGATGTAGTCATCAGAAAGATTTGTTAAATATTACTACTGGAAACCAGCCAAAAAAATTCTGGCTACGAGACAGACATTTATCTATATTATCCGTAAATAATTATTATTTGCACTTTAACAACTAAAAGAAGCCTACCAACATTTAAATCAATTCGCTCAGTACATCACAATGGCAACCTTCTAGCGCCAAAGCTATAGATTTGATCCTATTTTCTGAATTGCCTTAAATTTTTAGGCAGTACATGCTGAATTCCTGCTACTCAGTTACAATCCTAGCTTTTATGAGAGCTTCGTTTGAAAATTATTATTAGGTAGATTTGTGACAAACAAGCGAATTTTTATACTCACTTTTTAAACCCAATTACGTAATTTCATAGGCTAGTGATCCCCCAGGATTAAATTCACACCATTTGATTTATTAGATTATGCAAAGACCGCAATGGCTAGGTGGAATTTGAATCTATTTTGCCTTTTCTTAAGTTTTGATTTCACCTTAAGCCACTCACAATCCTGTTTTTTGGTAAAATCTGGATAGAATTGGCTTAAGTTAATTCTTAGTCAGCGCATTTGACTGCAACAAGCTACCAAGGCCTGTATCAATGTCTTAAAACTGTAGGCTTGAAACTAAATGATCATGTCACCAATGTTCCTGCGATTGGTATATTTTTCAAAGTTTAGACAAAGCTATACCTCTGAAGCATGTTACTTGTAGTGTATATCAAAACCAGAGACTATGATTGGAAGGCTTATTCAGCCAAAATTTGACTTCAGTTCCTAAACTTTCCAGTCTCTTACAGTTAGGCTAGTTAATTCAAAGCAGGAAAACACATCTATTAGCCCATTAAAGGCATCTTGGTAAGCCTTTGAATAATCACTATTTTATCCCATTGAAATACCCTTGATTTGCTAAGCATAAGTTTTTAAAATGCCAGCTTACCAGTATAGATGCAATATGAACAAAGAAGTTGCCAACTTTTAAAACAAAAATTTAATTTTGTTAAGAACTCCAACATTACAAATGATGCACTATAACAAGCGCTTAATATTGGCAAATAGGTTATCCCATAATCATTGCAACACTATTATCATAATGTCAATGGAGCTGAGATTGATTTGATAGAAACCCCAATGTGAGGTTAGGCTGATTGACCACAAACGGTCAGGCTAATCATGGCACGCAGATCACTACAATTACACGCTGTAGAATCACTAGGCTGATACTCTATTAAGTTTATTAATTATACGCTGTATAATCACTAATGTATTATAAATGATATGGCAGTTATACACTGTATAATCACTAATATATTATAATGGATATGGCAGTTATACGCCATATAATTGTTAGTCTATTAAGATAGATGCAACGACTATACGCTGTATTATCTTTGATTATCATTCTGATGTGTCATTACATGTCGTATAATTACTAGTTGATATGGCTATTATACACCGTATAAATGTCAGTCAATATAGTGATTATCATTGATTACACAGCGTGAAATCACTAAATCATCAACTGTATATTGCCCATACCATCCTGCTGGATGTTGTATCAACTCAGCCTTACCCAGCCTGATGGTGTTTATGAGCATATCAAACAAGTGATGCGCAAAGGTCATAGAAATACCAAGTTTAGGTCAGCATTACACGGCGTATAATTAAGCTTCCTATCAGTTTGGGTCAGCATTACACAACAGATAATCCACAGGTCAATACTGGATTGAGTCTGCTATTATACAGCATATAATCCCCAATTTGACCTGTCACATTAATAAGCAGAAGGCTTGCCAGCCAGAAAAAGATCACTGATTAAGCCCTACAAACGGAATACTGAAATTCCACCTTCCAATGTGAGAGGGCTGAACAGGGACAATTTCTAAGCATCAACTAAATATGACGAAGTTTCACAGCGCAATAATAGGCGTGTAGGATACAGCTAACCAACAAACAACATAGGCTGGCTCAAAAAGAGCTTAGGCTGTAGCTGAAGTGCCATGTACGCCTGTCAAGGCCAGTAGCAACACATGTGCCAAGGACAGCCAATCAGGATAGGCGCAGCCAGCAAAAATGGACCTATTGCAAAGGTAGCCACTGAAAACTGTCTGAAAGGACAAGAACAAGGGTTGTTGCAGTATATATTTATATAGACGCCTGAAAAGATAACAACAAGTTCTTAGTTACACCTGGATAGATTGCAGCCGCTGGCTAGATTGTACTCCAGTTTCAATAAACATAATTATCTTCAAAGTTCTATTCTATTGCAGTCTGTAGTGCTCTTGCATAGAACTAGGTAGAGTACATTGGCAAGGCTAACATCTATCTGTAGCTTTGAACATACCAGCAACAACACAAGTTGCTCAACACCCATACTGTCAGGCTTTATTTTTGGGATAGGACTCTATAATTTGAGCGGCCTGCCTTTGGGAATCTGGGAGTATGTCAGGCCCATGAAGAATATGATTGGCTAGTCCAGGAAAATATACATCAGAACATTTCTATTCTTCAACCTTTTTTCCAAGTCCAGGCTGGCCTGAGGAATATGTGCTGATATCCAATATTTGGTTCAACTTTAGATATCTATTATTGGCTGAATCTTCAGAGGATTTGACAAAACCCCCAATTGGTCAGAAAGCCACTTTAGTATAAGTGCAGGGATGATATGGCGCATCACTGCCAGAATTGGATTCAAAAGTGTTTCTTGGGAAAACACACCATTGATAGACAGAAGACTGCCCAACCAATATCTGATTCACCAATAAATTGGATGTATCACCACCCACCCAATTCATATTCTACCAAGCGCAGTACACCACCAATTAATAGCATCAAAAAGAAAGATTCTTCACCACATAATATCTATTCTGAAGAGGGAAAATTAACTAGTAGATTATTTCTGTAATTCCAAACCACAGTCAAGGTTTGTAATAATAACTCTGGAGGTTTAAGCTAGTAGCTTGGAGATAATAATTTAACTATCAAGGGTTAATAGCAATGAGAAACTAGTTTTATCATCCTACAGAAAGCTCTTTCAAGTGGACTTGGAAGGCAGTCAATCTTCACCAATCACATCACTGTAAATAAATTTGCAGCAGTGTCAATTATCAACAAGAGTGTATTGTTGATACTCCAAGGATCTCTTCAAAAACCCTTTGCCCAAAGCCGCCAGTGCTTTGTCTCTTGACTAAGAGAATCCTCTATCAGTTTTCTTCAGTGACTCTTTGACAGAACACCAACAAGTTGCTGTCACCTCCCACTATCACCAATAAAAAGCCCATCTGTTGACATACAGATTCAGCACATATCAACAACCTGCCAAGATGTCTAACCATCCTTATAACAAAAATAATATCTCTTCAAGATCCAAATATCTTTACATTAGGATAAATAGCTTCCAAGCTTTATTTTGTTGGCTCAGGCTTAAATTTAGACCTTAGAATATTGTAAAATTAGATCTTAACAGGTTGAATGTCAAGTAAGTTTCACCATAAATTTATTATGAGAGATACATATCCAGAACTAGCCAGGAGTCTGTATTCAATAATTAGAAGGAAAAACAGTTATACTATTATTCACAACCTTATGAAGAATTGCTAGATTTAAGAACAAATAATTGCTTTCTTGCCTATAAATCCAAAATCTTTATTCTGGATCAAGCAAATGATTGCTTTAAAAGCCCAACCCCAGCATGTTACTGAAATGAAAATCCTCTTGAATAATAATATACTCTGGCTATAAAATCTCACCAATATATAAATTAATAAAACAGTTATTTTCTAAATATTTCTCTTTTCATCCTCTTATTGACACTGGTAGTAAGCAAAAGGGCAGAGCATACTTCACCATATAAGCTCTTGATACAACTCAAGAAGATAAAGTTGGCATAAACAGCCAAGCATCATCTTTGAATCCTGTAACAACAGCACATTAATCTTTTACAGCTGTCATGACCTGCCCCAAAGGGCAGGCTCTTTAAATTTACTATATTTTATTTGTTTTTGCTTGATTTAGTCTTCCTATATTTTTGAACATTGGAATTTTGAATTAAGAGTTAATATTTAAGTATTTTAATATAGTTTACCTTGTTTTACATCAATTCATGTTCAAATTGCCATTGTTATTGTTGTCTTTTGCTTTCAGCTATTTTATTAGCTTTATATTCTCTACTTTAAAGTCAGAGAAATTTAATTTTCACTTATCTTTCAAAACTCCTGGTTACGTTGTTGCCGCTTCTCCCCAGCTTCATGTTGCAGATCAACTTCAAACTGGTTGTCTGTTTCTCCTTTCTTTTTCTGGTCACCTCCAAACTTCCCCAGTTTCTCCTCTTCTTGGCTGCTTTCTCCCTGGCTATCAATCTCAACTGGAAAGGCTTTTTCTTTCATAAATAAAGATCTTTTGAAGAGTAAGCTTTAAGCCAAAATTCTAAGTGATTTCTACCCTTCAAACCTTTATCAATTTTTAACTTGAGGTCTTAATTTTTAGAAATTTATACATTTTTATTAACTCATTTTAAGTTTTGTCTTTTCTTTTCTTGAATAAATGGAAGCTGTAAAACAGCAAGCCTTAGGCTTTTTGTATCCATTATTTTCACTTAAGGAATCTTTTAATAGTTATATGTACCAGTTTGATGATGGAGAGTATCCCAATATCAACATTCCCTTAGTTAATAATTGTTCACTATTAAATAACTTGGTTTATCTTCTTTTTTTGGGGTTCTTAAACTCTATCACTCTTTTTGTAACCTAGTGATAAGGAGCGCCTTTTGGGGAAGCTTTGAATATAGAATTAGGAAGAGAAGAAGTATATTTTATTGGATAATACTTTAGACTTATATAGCTTTAGCTGTGGCGGGGATTTTAGTTGGATCAAACCCAGGGGCTGGTCATGTGCTGGATGGGTTTGAGTTTCTGGATACCTGGACAGTCATGTGATATTGGTTTGTTGCCATTTCTGGTATGCTGAATGGTATATTGGAAAGGCACCAAATCAGGCAATGACTGGATGTTAGGTGTGATGGCAATAGCCGGAATACTTGTACATCCAGACCCTTGACACACCCCTCCCTTAAGGGGTTACTTGGGTACATCAGGAGGGGGCTTTGTCTTGACGGCTGCTGCCTGATGGTCCTGGAGTTGTTTACTAGTGGGCACCAACTGGGTCAAGCGTTCTCCTTTGCTAGGGTGGAGGCAAGATCTGTGATACTTTTTGGTGATGGGCTCTTTGGCACTCTGGAACTTAACCAGGTAGGTGTTCCTGTCTGGTCAGTATCTGATGATTCTTCCTGGTCCTCTGTGTACTGAGTCTAGCTTCTTTCTGTTCCCAGCTAGGACCCAGACGGGGGAGTTGATGGGGAGTGGGTCCTCTGTTGAGGTTACCTTTTGGGTTTTGAGTCTCTTTGTTTCTGCCAGTTTGGCTTTGAGGCGTATGTGTTGTAGAGCTAGTTTCTGTTCTACTGTGGGAGGTTTTCCCGGGGGGATCTTCACATACAGTTGATTATTGCAGGTGACTATTTCTGGCTTATACCCGTATGTTAGTTCAAACAGTGAGTAGTCTGTCCCTTGATTGGTACAAACCCAGGATACTAGTAATGCATGTTTCACATAGAGTGGCCATGTGTCTTTGGCTTTGCCATCCATTACTTTCTCCAGGGTTCTGATAAGGCTGCTTTTCAGGTGTTCAACTCTGCCGTTAGCCTGTGGCCTGTAGGGCGAGGTTGTAGAGTGTTTGATGTTCTTTGTTTTTAGATTGTTGTTTACTACGTGGCCTGTTAGCTCTTTTGCTCCATCTGTTATGATGTAGTCTGGAGTGCTGTAGTCCGCTATGATTTCTTTATTGATGAATCAATTTATTGTTTCTGCCTTGTGATCTTTTGCTGCCCAGCAGATGGGCCAATGTGTGGCAAAGTCAATGGCTACAATTAGGAAACATTGATTTGTTTTGGTTTTTGGGAAGGGTCCCACTACATCCAGTCCCCAAACCTTAAATGGTTCAGGGTCAGGTACTGGGTTGACTGTTGGCTGTGGTGCCTTGGTGCTGGCGTATTTTTTGCACACTGTGCACTTCTTTATAACATCAATTATGTCTTGCTTCAGGTTGGGCCACCATACTATTTCTTTTAATGTGAGATATAGGTTGTTAGCCTTTGTGTGTCCTAGAAGACGGTGGTGTCTTAGTATAGTGTCAACTCTTTGTGCGAGTGGAATGTATGGAATGTGTTTATCCTTGATGATTCAGTATACCGTGCCATTTGATATGTGGAAATGTTTTTCATTCCTTACTATCATATCATGGGTTAGTTGGTGTGTGGAGGGATCCTTTCCTTTTGTCTTGTACTCAGTGCTGTATAGGTTGATCCAGTCAGGGTCCAGGTGGTCAGGGTGATCCTCCCTTGGCTGGCATAGCCTAGAGAGAGCATTGGCTGTGACCAGCTCTGCCCCCTTTTTATATTGGATGTCCAGGTTAAGCTGTTCCAGCAAGGACATCCATTTGTCTTGGTGCCGCGCGAGTGCATTCTGAGTTTTAAAATAGATTAAGGATTTGTGGTCAGTTAGTACTTGGACGTTTAAGTGTCCTTCAAGATAACATCTCCATTTCTTGCATGCGTGATATATTGCTAGCAATTATTTGCCGTGTATTGGGTGCCTTTGCTCAGTGTTTTCTCAGTGTTTGTTAGTTTTCTGCTTTTGTAACATACTGGCAGGAAATCTTGCTGCCCTGGCTGGCAGATGCGTAGGACTGCACCAATGGCGGTGTCACTAGCGTCTGACTCAAGCTTGTAGCACCTGTTGTTATTAGGGTATTGCAAGATTGGTGCTTCAATCAAAGCTTGTTTTAATAGCTGGAAATTCTTGTTGCATTTTGGAGTCCAGATGAATTTCTTTTTGGCATTATCTTTGGTTAGGTCATTGATTGGTGTGGTGAGCTTTCTGCAGTCTTTGATGTATTTCCTTAGGTAAGTTACCATACCAAGAAAGCATCTTACTTGTTTCACAGAGGTGGGACGTTGCATGTTATTTATGGATTTTATTTTATCTGGATCTGCTTTGATGCCACTATCAGAGAAAATGTGGCCCAAGAACAGGAGTTCCTTTTCCATAAATTGGCACTTACTAGGCTTAGCGTATAGTTTGTGCTTTGCAAGTCAATCAAGTGTCTTGCAGACATGCGTGAGGTGTTCCTCTTTTGTTTTTAAAAATATGATGATGTTATTGAGGTAACATAATGTGTTTGAGAGTCTGTTTAGCGCCTGGTTCATCATGGTGACAAATGTTGCTGGGGTGTTTTTCATCCCAAAATTCATTACTTTACATTCAAACAACCCAAATTGCGTGCAAAACGCAGTCTTTGGTATGTCTTTCTCTTTAACTTCAACTTGGTTATAACCAGATGTGAGGTCAATTTTTGAGAAAATCTTTGCTCCAGAGAGCCTTGCAAATAGGTCTTCTATAAGGGGAAGTGGGTATTTTTTTTTACTGTACTTGCATTTAGTGCTCTGTAGTCAGTAACTAAGCAAAGAGATCCTTCTTTCTTCTTTACAAAGAAGTCTGCTGCCCCCCATGGGGATTCAGACGGGTGGATGAAGCCTTTAGCTAAGTTGTCCTCAATGTGTGTTTTGAGGGTTTGGGTCTCCATGGGAGAGAGTCTGTAGAGGGGTGCAGAGTTGGGCATGGCTTTGCATAAGTTGATGCCATGTTTGACCTCTTGTTTGGGGGGTAACTCTGTGAGTTCTTCCTTGAATACATGAGTGTATTCATTTAGGAGTGCTGCAAGTTCTGGGCATTGGATCTTTTGTGTTTGTATATTATTAAATTCAGAGTAACTCATTATGTGGAGGGTACTGTCTTTGGTTAGATGTTCAGAGTCATCTTGATTTATGAATTGAACAAATACTGTGTCTCTTAGAATGAGGTTGTTGGGTTCTTTGAGGATGTTAAAATTGATTCCATTGCGTTTTATTGTCATGGTTTTTGTTTTCTGACATACGCTAGGGTTCACTTGGGTAAACCAGTCTATGTCTGCTAAAATGTCATAGTTTATGTTGTTCATGACAAGTCCTTTTATGGAAGTTTTTATGCCTTGGAGGTCTATTATGAAGGAAGATGTTTTTTCTTTGAGTAGAACCGTTGAAAAATCTGCCATTCTGGCATATTTGAAGTTGGATTTAACAACTGGTATTTTGTACTTGGTTACAAAAGGTTTGCTAATCATAGTGTGTTGTGCACCAGAGTCAAATAAAATTTTATGTGTATGAGATTTGTAAGTTCATGGATAGACAAGAAGTTGTGAGCAATCTTTAATTTTTATGTTCATAAAAATGGAGGATTGCGGGACACGTGGGATGCGAGCAGCAAAGTTTGTGCCTTGGTACAGTTTCTTGTCAAGTTGGGGGTTAAAGGGGCACTTAAGCCTGTTCCCCCTCCTCTTTTCCCTGTTCCTCTGTTTCAAGACCTTTGAGGTCAGAGAATGTGGGGTCAGATTCATAGCGGATTGTTACTTCAGAATTGTTAACTTTGGTGGTGTCCTCTTTCTTGGGACGGGAGCGGTTTGCGCTTTAGCTACAATTGCCATTGTTACAATTGGAGTTGCCGTTGCTATGATTGGTATTTTGGCGTTTATTGCCATTGGAGTTTTCTCTACCATTGCTGTTTGAGGAGCAGTTGCCGTTGTGTGCAGCATATTCCATGTTGGCGCGGTTTTCAGCGCGCTTGGCTTCAGCAATGAGTGCAGGCATAGAGGTGTTAGCCTCTGGGCAGATGAGGGCAGCAACAGAGGGTTTCATTCTATTGATGAATGAGGCTCTAGTGTGTACGTTGTCAGCTTGTGCTGGGTTTTGAATTTTGTGGTGTATTTCCTTGAATTTATTAGCGTAAGCTGTGATAGTGGTCTTCTGAGGAAGATTGCTGAGCTGTATTGCAATGTCTTGGAGAGATTCAGTGATGCAGAAATTGTGGGTGATGTCGGCTTTAAACTCTTCCCAGTTGTCAAGCTGGTTGTCAGTTTGTGAGCCAACCCAGGTGGCAAACCAGTTAGCTGCAGCCTTGTATAGGCGCTTGCTGGCTTCTTGGACCCATTTTTTGTGGGGGATGCAGCTGGCGCAGAGTTTCACAGCTGAGTGGTCTAGCCAGTTGATGACATTTTCTTTGTTTTTACCAAAGAAATTGTCAATACCAATGTATTTGGTGTTGGTAACTTTGCCTGCAATAGGTGGTTGTGTGTTTGTTTGTGGTTGTAGAGAGCAACTGTATTGAATTATCTTGGTGCATGCTTTGGGCATGACCAGACCTTTGAATACAATGCATCCACTAGAAATATCTTCATTGATGTTGTGGGCGCGGAAATACGTCTTCCAGGTATCCTGATATGTGTCCTGGTTGAGTACGTGGGAAAAGGTGGGCAGGTTCTGTTCAGTCATTTTCTCTTTCATTGGCGTGGTCAAAAACCGTAGTGCTACTAGTGATAAGGAGCGCCTTTTGGAGAAGCTTCAAATATATAATTAGGAAGAGAAGAAGTATAGTTTTAAGATAATAATTTAGACTTATATAGCTTTAGCTGTGGCAGGGATTTTAATTGGATCAAACCCAGGGGCTGGTCATGTGCTGGATGGGTTTGAGTTGCTGGATACCTGGACAGTCATGTGATATTGGTTTGTTGCCATTTCTGGTATGTCAAATGATATATTGGAAAGACACCAAATTGGGCAATGACTGGATGTTAGGTATGATGGCAATAGCCAGAATACTTGTACATCCAGACCCTTGACACCAGTATAAGCTCTTAGCAGGATTATGTAAAATCATATTAAAGACAGTTCCTACTTTTTTATACCTTCTGAATCTAAATTCTAATGCTCTACACGCTTTAGTTTATAATCTTGCACCCTTATGGGCAAGGCCTTACAACAGCCTTGATATAATATTTGGAGCACCCACCTGGCCCAACCTACCTTATCCTTTGATTTGATCACCAGAATCTCATAAACATAAACACTTTACATCCAATAAATTGATCATAAAGACTTTTATTTGCATCTTTTCATGAAAACACTTCCCTAAATGTCAGGGCCCAAGGGTTTCTGACTCTGAGCCAATAAATTTAAGATTGGATGCATTTGATTTATTTATTTAAAGAACCATAAACAACCACAGATGAAGGGGAGGGGAATTAGGCTCTTTTTATACCATTTGATCTGATTCTTCCTGATCATTCTCATAGGTTCTTGGTTCTTCATCTGGGGGCTCATTCTGTGAGTCTGAGACATCAGCTGATTGTATGGCATCATATTTCTTTGAGAATCTTTGAAATTCACACTTTGCTTTTGTTTATTATCCAAAAATAGCTCAAATCAAAGCTCCTGCTCTGTGGCTTTAATTTGAGCGTAAGAACGTCAAGATCCAATCAGTATCAGCTGAAATACACTAGTATTTGTCTGTGCAGCGTTGATTGTAGTCTTTGTAGGCCCAATACCTAATTGCATTTCCTTTTCAGGGCATATCAATGAGTTCTCCCAGGATGAATATTCAACTCTGATTAACTTCTGAACTAGTTCACCTAGGGAGATCATCAAGGTGTTTTTTTGACAGCAAGGATCTGCTCTATCAGCCCAGGTAGTTAAAACACAACTTTTGGAAATAACAATGTCATGGCGGTTCATGACACTAAATCTTATTTTTATATGCTTTTCCAGCATTTAGTAAAGAAGAATGGCACAGCTGCTTCAATTTAATCCCTCTCAGGGAACTACTTACTCAATAAATGACACAATTTTTAATTAGTAGGTGGCACTAATGCCACATATCAATATGATATAAGGATATGAAATTTGAACCCTATTAAGAAAAAATACTTGGGAAAGCCCCATGACTGTTATGAAGTCCATGGACAGTGTGTTGCTTGTAACAATGATATATGATATCCTTTTTTAATCTCAAATAAAGTATTATTCTGTTCTTAATTTTCCCCTTTATTTCATTTTCTATACTTTAAAAAAGTCTATACCCAACACTTGATAATTTTTCCTGGAAGACAAAAGAGGATTCTTGGGCCAGCTTTTTGTGTAAGCAGTCTTGCTTGTGCAGCATTCTACCTTATCTAAACAAATAATCTCATGGGTGTAAGGGTTCCAGTCAATCCTGCTGGGGCTTTTTCTTTCTCAGTCTTGTTAATTTGGACAGATATGTGATTCCTTATTGTGATGAACTATTAATCAACTAAGATTTTTATAAGACAGTTATCCACTTTTAAAAACTTTTGCCTCAATTGGTTAAGCTCAGAGACTGTATTCAACAACATGTGCCTTAAGGATCTTATCCTTAAGACTCCTTCTCTCAAGCAATTCCATCCTTAGGGCTTCTGCTCTTAAGGACTATGTGAATTATAGTTGGTTTGGTTCAGTTTTGATGCTATGGATGAAAATGTCACAGTAGATTCCATAATGCTTAATATTGCCTGTCCTAATTGAAAAGTCAAGAAGTTGGGTAAACAGTTAATCAAGTTGATTTTTTAAATCAAAACTTTGATCAGAAATGGGTCACTGCTACTCTGGTTTGTCAGTATGATTCAATTACCCTGTGCAAGTTCACACTGATAAATAGACGTAATCAGAGAGTCACTCAATACAACCTTGTTTATCAGAATGGTCATCAGGAATTGATCACTTAAGGGTTTTTTGTGTGATGAATGAGGTGCCCTTTGATAAAAATTTAAATGGATTAGGAGCCATGGATCCAGTGATATTGCTTAGTTGATGAATTTGGTACATGTTGAAAAATTTCACTGTTCAACTCTAAGAGTTGAGTTCTCCCTAATTACTCAATAAACCTGTCATGGCCTGGGTGACTCCCATGGGAACCTTCAGTAAAGGGGAAGGGACAAGCCTGGAAGTCCCAGTAGATGACAAGGGCCATCCACATCACATAATTGGCAGCCGTAGCCCAGGGACGCCACACTCCCATATGGGGTATCACTTGCTCAGTGAGCCCCAGCATGGTCAAATAGGCAAACCCAAGCTTACTGTAATCATATGATGAGGCGGAAGGAACAAGAGGAGGTTCTCCTGTGGCAGCACTCATTTTTGGGCTTAGCTGGGCAAGTTGTTGAAGCAGAGGGACACCAGGAAAGGAGAGGCGTGGTGCAGGAGCAGGAATAATTTCTTGGTCCAGCACTCTAGGAGATGGGGAAAAGGCTGGAGGTGGTTGGTTGGAGGCAGCTAGAAGTTGCTCTGTTTCCCAGCACTGGCGTTGGTACTGGAGGTACTCTCTATTTGAAAGCACCAGTAGTATAAAAATTGTGATAATGTAATAAACCCCTGCTAAGTATAAATGCTCAGTGTGCATTAATCAACAAAAGTTTATTAGATGAAGATGTCAACAAAAAAAGGGGATGCCAGTGTTCCCAGCTATATCCTGCTGGGAAACTGCAATTGGACTTACTGGCAACTCCTTATTGGTTGTCAATGAATTATTCTCAAGTTGGGTTCCATTGGTGACTTCTGATTTGTAAGTTAGATGGATCCTTTCATTATTTTTGCCCTGGGGAAGCTGGCAGGGGAATTTTGGGTCATTTGGCAACCCAAGTCCCTAATTCTGGGTTTCAGAGGGTGTGTGTCAGGGATCCAGTCTTGGGCAGCCGGCCTGTTGTTTTCAGGGGTAACTTGGGCCATGTTTTTTTGCAGGCAATGCCCACCACAAGAGGGGAGATAACTTCAAAAGGTAGGAGGCAGACTTCCCCACCCAAGACCATAGGCTGGCAGCTGGGATTATAGTGTCAATCACCCCTGTGAGGGTAATTTACACAATCCCAAACAGCTTGCCAGTATGGTCAGGTGCGGAAGAAGGCATGGGTTTTGGGGTCACAGGTGGTTCCATAGACAGGTTGTAAGCAGGGAAATAATTGAATTTTCCTCTGAACAACTTGGGTGTTGAAAATATCCACAGGCCTTGTTGGTTGTATCTAACTGAGTATTGTATGCAGGCCAGGGGAAAGAGTTTGAGTATCTTTTACAGGGTGTAATCTTTGTATTCAGACTTTAGAGGGTAGTTGGTAAAGTGGACGGGTCCAAAGGGTACACCAGGAGGACAGAAAACAGCGGGCAGTGGGGAAGGCAGGCCAGGAGATCTCAAACTGAATTGGTAGACAGTAAATACAAAATAAGGCAATAGCTGTATGAGCCAAATTAACATAACCTTTATTTAAAAATGGCAATAAGTTTGGAGCGCGGGGTCCTTGGGTCTATATAGTACCCCCTCTTCAAACTTAACATTTTCCATGGGGGGTTTATCAGGGCATTGGGAAGGCCAGGGCCGGGGGAACTGGGTGCTTGGGTCCAAAGGCGGCAAAATGGCACTTGGCCTGGGAGTTCTTTCATTGGTCTGAATTCTCAATCAGGCTGCCTGATTATCTAGCTTTAGTGTTGAGGTCATGAGACCGGGTCGCGGGCCTGTGCCTCTTTCCTGGGTTGGCTCTTGATTGGTTGCTGGTGTAGACTTCAAGTTTATGAAGCTAATAGTTGCCAAATCAGTGCCTCCATTAGGCGCTATGATTAATCCTTCATTTGGCGCAATGATTTCTTTGGATTATTTCTTTTTACTGCATGGGTTAATACGCTTGGTGTCAGCTTGTGGGAGCTTAATCCCAGAAAAACGCAGGCAGGAAGTCCCGCAGTCCACAGGCCCAGCGGCCCAAAGGAATCCAGGTTCAGGGTTCAATTCCTGCTCTCAGGCCCGGGTTTCTAGAGAGGAAGAATTGTCAATCCTGACACCACCCCCTTCTTCCCCTGAGAGCCCTCTCATCTGTTTCTCTTGTTCAGGTAGAGTTGGACAGCTTCTTGGGCATTAGTCAGGTTGCTCGGCGGCTCCCAAGTACTTTTTTCTAGTGGGTATCCTTTCCACTTGATGTAATACTGGGGTTTTTGGTAGTGAGTTCATTTGCCGTGTATGTATTCAACTTCATATTCCTCAGCGCGGCCTGTTTGGATGGGTGAGGGGGCTGTTTTAATCCGTTAGTGGGGGAGAAAATTCCCATCTTTTTTGAACAACAGGGAACGGTGGAATATATAATGAATCTTCCAGGAGGGGGGTAGGTCTAGCTTGAAAGAGACCTCACCAACTAGTTTGGTGATTTTGTGGGGGCCACTTCTTCTGTTAGCTAATTTCCTGCATGGCACATGCAGGGGTACGTTCCGGGAGTCTAGGTATACTTCACCTCCAACTTGTAAGGGTTGGCCTGGGATATGTTTGCAGTCAGCAAAGGCTTTGTATGTCTGCAATGCACAGTTCAGGTTAGTCAAGCATGTTTTGTGTGTGTTGTGAATATGTTCAATCCAGGAGCACCCAGTGGTGTTTGATTCCTTTTTGCCAATCTGGGGATCCCAGGTGGGGTCAAACCCATAGTTGGCTCTGAACAGGGACATGCCTGTGGAGGTGTGGTCCTTACTGTTGTAGGTAAACTGGGCCATGGGGAGAAATTTGGCCCAATTCTCCTGGTCAGCGTTGGCATAGCATCAAAGGTATTGTTCAAGGATCTGGTTCACTTGCTCAGTTTGGCCATCTGTCTATGGGTGGTAGGAGGTAGATACACATTGCTTGATTCTTAAGTCTTTCATCACCTGCGTCCAGTAGTTTGACGTGAATTGGGGTCCTCTGTCTGTGATGATTTTCTCAGGTGTTCCATGTTGCGTGAGGATGCGGTTGTGGAAGTGTTGGGCTGTTTCTGCTGCCGTGCAATTGGTGGTGGTTGGTACAAAGTATGCCATCTTGGTGAAGCAGTCTACCATGACTGGGATTGCATTGTACAAGAGGGATGGTGGCAGTTCCACAATGTAGTCCATGGAGACAGATCTCCAAGGTCCATGTGGTATATCCAAGGGTCTTAGAAGTCCCTCAGGTTTGTTTCTGCGAGTCTTGTTCTGCCCACAGGTCTCACACCCCTTCAGGTATGCGCTTACGTCTTGGTATATTTTTGGCCAAGCAAAGCTCCTTCTGATGCTCTGGAGGGTCTTGAGCCTACCTGGGTGTCCAGCCATCTCAGAATCATGGTAGTCTCTCAAAACGTTGGTTCTGATGTCCCCTTCTGGTACAAAGATCCTGTTGTGGAGCATTAGTGTGGTTCCCTTCAAGGAGTAGCCTTTTTGGTAGTGGGTGCTGTTCAAGGATTTAGAGAGGTCAGAGGTCAAGGTCTTGGTGAACTTGTCTAGTGTTTGGGCCCTTATTAATTCTGGTTTGCTGGCTCTGATTTTCATCAATCCCAGGTGAATGCCTAGGCTTGCTGTGTCCAAGAGGACTTGGGTGTTGTGGTTGCGGGTTTCTAGGTGGGTAGGCACCAGGTCAGTTCTTCTACTTAGGGCGTCAGGTACCACATTCACCTTTCCTGGCTTGTATTCCATGGTCAGAGTGTAGTCAGCCAGTTCTAAGGCACATCTTGCTTGTTTTTGGTTAAGCTGGTGTGGTTTGAAGAAGCAGACCAAGTTCTTGTGGTCTGTCAGGACCTTTACTGGGTATTCAGCGCTGCATAGATATTGGCGCCAATGTTTCAGGGTCTTCATTATGGTTAGCATCTCCTTGTCATATATTGGGTAGTTTCCTTCCGCAGGTAGCATCTTCTTGGAGTAATATGCTACAGGATGTAGCATACTATCCCCTCCTTCCTGAAGAAGGACCCGGCCCACCGCAAAGTCTGACCTGTTGGTTTCCAGAACAAAAGGTTTGGAGGGATCTGGCATGGCCAGGAGGGGACAGAGGTGAAGGCAAGTTTCAAGGTTTCAAAGGCGGTGGTACATTCTGGAGTCCAGGCAAAGGTGACCTTGTCAGAGCAAAGGCGAGTCAGGGGGAGGGTAATGTGAGAATTTTTTTGGATGAAATCCCTGCAATAATTTGCCAGGCCCAAGAAACTTCTCACATCCTTTCTGCTTTTGGGCACCAGCCAAGATGTTATTGCTTCTACTTTGTCTTGTGCCATGGCAAAGCCGCCAGTCTTCACTATGTATCCCAGGAATTCAACTTCAGATTGAAAGAATTCACACTTCTTAAGCTTAGCGTGTAAGTTGGCTTGGGAGAGTTTCTCCAGTATAAGGTCCAGGTGGCGCAGGTGTTCCTTGTGAGACTTGCTGTAGATGAGAATGTTGTCCAGATATGCCACACAAAAACGGTCAAGGTATTCCCTAGGATGGTGTTGATCATCCTCTGGAAAGTGCTGGGGGTGTTGAAGAGGCCAAAGGGCATTACAAGGTACTTGTACGGCCCATATTGGGTTTTGAAGGCCGTCTTGTACTTGTCTCCATCCTTGATTCAGATTTGGTTGAACACATCTCAAAGGTCAATTTTTGAGTACACCTGGGCTCCAGTCAGTACATCACAGAGGTTGTTGGCATTGGGGATGGGGTAGCGGTTCTTCACCGTAATGTTGTTCAGTTTTTGGTAATTCAAACATGGACACAGACCACCATCTTTTTTCCCTACAAACAGCATAGGTGACAAGTAGGGGGCTTTTGACACCTGGATGAACCCTTTTTTTGTCATATCCTCAAGGTACGCTTTCAAGGCCACTTGCTTGCGGTGATTACAGCTGTAGATGGGGCTGTGGTGTGGTTGAGTCCCTGGTAGTAGGTCTATGGCATGGTTGTAGATTGAATAGCTGGGTAGTTTTGTGACTGCTTCTTCACTAAACACATGGTTCCATCTCTGTAGGGGGGTAGGCAGTACTCCAACGCTAGGTTCTATCTTCATAGCCAAGAGTTTGTTGGTAGGGGGTTGGTCATGGCTCATGCAAAAAGGAACAGTGTCACAGGATTCTGATTGGCCCAACATGGCAGTTTGCTTGCGGTAGTTCAAGATCAGGCCATGTTTGTTGGACCAGGAGTTTCCCAGTATAAGGGGGGGAGGTAGTCCTGGCACGAGGATCAGGGCCAATGGGTATACATTGTGTCCAATGGTCAACGGGAGTTCTTGTTCACACT
The DNA here is from genome assembly GCA_014839935.2 of Entomophthora muscae. Classification (NCBI taxonomy): domain Eukaryota; kingdom Fungi; phylum Entomophthoromycota; class Entomophthoromycetes; order Entomophthorales; family Entomophthoraceae; genus Entomophthora; species Entomophthora muscae. Next base: position 90,761 of record QTSX02002309.1, on the reverse strand, counting down.
CATAGCCAATGTCCAAGGAGCTTTTTCCCATGATTACTTGTAGACTGTGTTCCAAGGCTGTCAAGCCTAATTCCTCTGCTAGGCTGGCGTTGATAAAACTTTCATCCGCTCCTGTATCAATAAAGGCTTCAATCTTGCGCTTGTTTCCCGCTACATCTATGGTCACTTGGATGAATTTTTAAGACTGGGAAGAAGTGTTTATTTGCACCAGTGAGATTGGGGCAGTGTTCTTCTTAGGGCAGGCTCTGGTCAAGTGGCCTGCCTTATGGCAGTGGAAGCAGAGTCCTTTTCAGTAGTGTCGTTGGAGCTCTTCAGGGGTCATCCCTGTTCTATTGGGGGTCAATGTTCAGGGTTGGCAGGCCTGGGAGGAGCCAGGGTTCTCTTGGTTCATGCTAAGACTCTTGCACAGGGGAATTAGATTTTCTAAGCTGAGGGTGGGAGGATGGTGCTTCAACAGGCCCTTCATTGCTAGATTGACGCCCTTTTGGAAGATAATGGCTTCCAGTTTGTCCTTGAGTTGGATGCAGGTTTTCAGTTTGAGGAATTTGTCAATATACACTTGGATGGGTTGGGGAACTTGTCAAATTTCTAGCAGGGAGTTCAGGGAGTAGTATCTAGTGTCACAATCTTCTCTCGTGGCTATTAACTCAGCCTCAAACTTGGTATAGTCTAAGCAGAATTCTACGTCCTCAGCTGTGGCCTTGCCAAACCAGTCCAAGGCGTCCCCTGATAGCATTAAAGAAACCCCAAGGATCTTTTTGGTGTCACTGGCATAAGAGGGGGCGTGGTAAGGAAATGCAGGCAGAGGACTGGCATGGCACATCTAGCTTCCTCAAGCGTGAGCTTCCCCATCTGAGGCATCTCCACCTTTGTGAGGGATTGGTTCATAATCACGTTTTGCACTTGAGAGGACGGAGCTTTGTTGGCGTCAGCAATATTGGCATTGATTCTCTTTGGGTCATTCAGGTTTGTATTCTTCCACATGGAAGAGATCAGGTTTGTGGTCATCTTATAGGTGTAATAAGTGATTATCAATAGCAAAAGCATACAAGATGCCCCAAGAAATAACAACATCTTGGGGCTCAGGGTACCAGGTTTAATAAAGATTGCCATAATGTCAGGGATCCAGTCTTGGGCGGCTGGCCTGTCATTTTCAGGGATAACTTGGGCCGGGTTTTTTGAGGGCAATGCCCACCACAAGAGGGGAGCTAACTTTAAAAGGTATGCGGAAGACTTCCCCACCCAAGGCCACGGGCCGGCGGCCAGGATTATAGCGTCAATCACCCCTTTGAGGGTTATGTACACAGTACCAAACAGCTTGCCAGAATGGTTGGTTAGGAGGTCAGGCAAAGAAGCAGGCATAGGTTTTGGGGTCACGGGCAGTTCTATGGATAGGTCATAAGCAGGGAGATAGTTGAATTTCCCTCTGAACAACTTGGGTGTTGAAAATATCCACAGGCCTTGTTGGTTGTATCTAACTGCAGATTATATGCGGGCCAGGGGATCAAGTTTGAGTATCTTTCTGGGGTGTAATCTTTGTATTCAGACTTCAGAGGGTAGTTGGTAAAGTGGACGGGTCTAAAGGGTACACCAGGAGGACAGAAAACAGCAGGCAGGTGGGCCAGGAGATCTCAAACTGAATTGGTAGACAGCAAATACAAAATAAGGCAATAGCTGTATGAGCCAAATTAACATAACCTTTATTCAAAAATGGCAATAAGTTTGGAGCGTGGGGTCCTTGGGTCTATATAGTACCCCCCTCCAAACCTAACATTTTCCATGGGGGGTTTATCAGGACATAGGGAAAGGCAGGTTTGGGGGTTCTGGGTGCTTGGGTACAAAGGCGGCAGAATGGCACTTGGCCCGGGAGTTCTTTCATTGGTCCAAATTCATGATTTGGCTGCCTGATCATCTAGCTTTAGTGTTGAGGTCATGGGAACGGGTTGCGGGCCTGTGCCTCTTTCCTGGGTTGGCTCTTGATTGGTTGCTGGTGTAGACTTCAAGTTTATGAAGCTAATAGTTGCCAAACCAGTGCCTCCATTAGGCGCTGTGATTAATCCTCCATTTGGCGCAATGATTTCTTTGAATTATTTCTTTTTACTGCATGGGTTATACGCTCGGTGTCAGCTTGTGGGAGCTTGATCCCAGAAAAACGCAGGCAGGCAGTCCACAGGCCCAGCAGCCCAAAGGAATCCAGGTTTGGGGGTCAATTCCTGCTCCCAGGCCCGGGTTTCTAGAGATGAAGAATTGTCAATCCTGACAGTGTGGGTCAATTAAAATCTTTTTCACTTGGCTTTGGGACAGTTTCCAATTGCCCCAGGCTTGGCCTTGACCAGGGTTAAATTCTCTACTTGTAATTAAAGTTTCCTTTTGGTTAATCTGCGTGATTGACAACACAATTGTTTGATTGCACAATTGCTCAATTGCAGGCATTGAACCTATGCAACATAGGGTTTTGTCTGGCCCATTCTGGGCCCTGAAAAAACCAAGCTATCTTCTGGTTTAACTTTTTTAAATGCATCCTGTAGTGGGTCTACTTTGCTACATTCTGTATAACCTGATCTTGAGTCAAATTATTACTGGAAGATGGGGCCCTGCTATGGGTTCTTTGTTTTTAGTGCCTCCTAACACTACCCCAATGCTGTCTAATCTGGGAGTCTTTCCCATAGAATCCAAACCTAAGACAGTTGTTATTTCCTAATTCCCCAGCTCTATTCTGAAGAGATTTTGATTTTTTCATAGGTTATTTATATAAGACTCTTTTAGTTGGATTTAATCATTTTGTTAAACCCCAGTGTTTCTTTTAGAAATTTTACTAAACAGTATCTGAAACTTCAGAGGCAGCTAATAATTAACTCCTTATTAATTGGTGTGGTTATGCCCCACCACATAAACACCTCTTATTACTATCTGTCAATTTCTTTCTTATAAAAGTATTTCAGTCATAATAAACAATGTGCATATATTGGACCTGCATTTGCTCATTAATCCTGATACTATACATTAGACTTTTGATTACCTGTCAGGGATCCAGCTTGTGGGGGGTTCTTGAGAACTTACAGGCAGACAGCCTGCGGGTCTGGAGGGAAGAGCTCACCACAAGATAGGGGCTAACTTTATAATATAAGATAAAAATTTGCCCAGGAGGGCCCAGGGTCTTCTGGAAGGTACCATTGAATCAATAAGGCCAGTGAGGGTGATGCATATCACCCCAAATATCTGGGTGAAGGTAGATTCATTGGCTGCAGCAGATTCCTGTGGGCAGTCAGGCTGCGGGGTGAGAGGTGGTGTCATAGGAACTAGGTAGGCGGGCAAGTAGTTGTACTTGTCACAGAATAGAAGGGAAGTATGGTGACTTTGGTTTCTTCTCTGTAAATGGTTTCTGTCTCTCTAGTTCTAGCCTCTGGGTTGTAGATTAGTATTTCCTCTAGGGTGAGCTCTGAATACGCTGAGTTAGGGGGGGTTACTTGGTGAAATGTATTGGGCCAAAGGGAGCTCCTGGTGGACAATATAGTTTGGGTGGTCAGTCTGCGGTTTTTTGGGGTTGGTGGGTGTGAGGTATGGAACCGTAGGAGGTAGACTGCAAATGAAATAGAACTAATATCAAATATGGAATAACCTGGTTGAACCAAATGTTAATATCACTTTATTGCAATAATGGTGATGGGCAACTTCCTGGCAGCCCAGGGTATAAGTATACCCATCTGCCATGGAGAAACTTTTACAATTTCCTTTGGGCTTGGTGATACCGTCTACCAGGGTTTTTCAACCCTTGGTGGCATCCTTCACAGGATTTAGTTTATTGGCTGATTTGAACTGAGAATACTCAAATTTCCTTGTCAGGTTGTGGGGTTGGTCATCTCTGGGCAGCCCGTGTTCTATAGGAAGTTTCTTTGTTTCTCCTTCTGTGGTGGCCTGAGTTATTTTGGGATCTATGGCTTGGCCTGCCTGCTGATTAGTTGGTTTAACAGGAATCTTTAGCGTGGGGAGTGTCAATGCAAGTAATTTCTGTTTATCAAGCCTAAGGAGATTCTCCAAAGTAGAATTTGGCTCTGGTTTGAGCCCAAAAATCTGCGGACAGCCAGGCGTCTGGTCCTGCGGGCTGGCAGCCTGCAGGGTGTCAGGGTTTGAATCCCATAGCTGGGATTCCATCACATGCATAGTTAACAGGAACTTGTCACTTGTGACATTACCCAATAAACATACTCTTTTACACACTTTAAATTTTAACTACTTGCACTTATTTGGCTTGTTGCTTCACACTCTGAACAACTAAGCCTATTACACCAGACTCCTTAAGATTCTTCTTTCCTTGTTGCCTACACTACTAAGGTAACAGGAAAATCTTCCTGCTGTACAAACAGTTAGAGTTAGTTCTCCATGCTCTATCAAAGCGTGTCATACTTCCACCTGCTTTCTGCAGCCAAATACCAGTAGTTTACCCTGCTTCCCAGGTAGAAGCTTCCCAAGAGGTTTCCCCTCTTACTCCTCCCAGTTCTCTGTGAGCATCCCACTTAAGATAGTGTCAAGATGTGTGAGGTAAATATGGTGATAGATTCCTCCTTGCTGAAAGTTGAGGGTAAAAATTTTACCAATCAATGTGGAATTTTGCCATCCTCATCTAGTTAAGTCCAAGCGCTACATCATTTTTTCTATATATGATAAGATTTTCAAATATGGATTAGATGTCTTCTATTTATTCCTAACTAAACATGGATTCTCTGATTACTGGGACGCTTCTGTTGTCTGTCATAACTACACATTTTACACTTCTTTTAAAGTTAGATAATTCCATGATGCTAGTTAATTTTTTCAACAAGAGGCTGATCTTGTTATAGCTGTGTAAATCATCTCAGAATGGAGATAGAATTTATGAGGGTATAATACCCACACCATCATCAAAATTGTCAAGAGAAAAATACACTGAAATCTCAAACCTATAAATCTTCAAAGAGGAGGCACATAACAAGCAGCAGAAATGAGCATGGATACTGTGAAGGGTAAATACAAATGAGATCCAAAAAATGATTACTTGACAACAGGGACAAATATACATGGGTTTTCACTGATGCTTTATGTAGCCATGCCAAGAAAAGTGATAGTATGAATTAATGGAAAGCCTGGCACCCCACATACTTAATCATTTTAACTAGTTTTATTTGAGTGAGGGTAGTCTTTATTGCAGGTAGGTGGAAATATCTGAAAACAAGCTTTCAGTATTAACAAGGGGGATTTAAGAGCAGGCTTCAAATTTGCACCCACCTCAGATTGGTTGAAAGGAAATACTTTCTTCCCCTCAATCATTTTTTGTTAGGTGTGTTTATGACATCATAATTTTCACCATCTGGGCAACCAGCTGGTCAATTACTATCATATAGGAGGTATAAATGACGCAATTTCAAAGCTGAAAAGTTTTACTGGGAGAATATCAGTGTTCCTGGATGAGTTTCAACAGGAGCTGCCAATATCTGTTTCTTCCAATCAACAAATTTAAATCTTTGTCAGCCTTCAAAAATTTAGCAACCTTTCTATTTTTCTTGTGCCCTTTCTTAGGGGATCGATTCCAGGCAAGTAATTCACTACTGTGGCAGATCTTCTCCAGTGCTAAATAGAGCTGTGCCATGATATTGTAAAGAGTGGAAAGAATAAGTAATCAATTTATTTCTGATTCTAGTGGCAAAAATTATAGGATTGGTGTAAGGTTCATGGATGATGATATTTAGGTCTACATTTTAATCTCTGTACAACTCTTGTGATAAGAGAAAGAGGGGCTTGCCTAAGTACTTCCCTGCTTTTTCCCTCTTTGGCTAGAGTATCAGTGCTTGTATCATTATCTTGGTTACTACAGTATGCTCCTCTAAGATTAAAGTTGGGATTATGTATCAGGGACCCACTTGACAGGGAAAAAGTTCCCTACCTGGTGGACCAAAGCCCCTAAGTTGAGCCCTGCAATTACTGATCCAATAGGTACCGTGATCATGGCAAGATGGCCCAAATGACCCAAATAAGCAAATAAGCAAATATATCCATCATTGAATTAATTTGACCCAATAGATAATACCCTATCAAGTATGTCAACAGGTAGAAAGATGTGTTGGGTCTAACCAGAGAGAGTTCTACTGGAGGAGGAGGAATGGTGTTGCAACCATAATAGAACTTTCTTCCCCAGTGGCCAGAGGGATACTTGAACCACCCGTTGGCCAGAGACTCCTTCTGGTGAGCATCATTAGGAGATGAGTTATTCCAGTCAGTGGTGGGGGTAGGGTTTTCAAGACCTAATACAACTGTAAGCAGGAGGACTAGAAACCAGAACAGGAATAAGATTCCTTTCATGGTTTCAAATGAGGGATTAAAAGATAAGTGAAGGCAGGAGTAGAGTAATATAAGTCTTTATTGTTGGAAAAAGTAAAAATGATAAGAATTGATCACTTAAATACCCTCAAAAATATAGGTTGGAACATTTAAGAGGATCCTGGAAAATGAGGGAATTTACCAAGGAGTTTCATTAAGCTAATGATTGAAATTGATACCTGTTTAAAACGGGCATCAATTAGTGACTTAATGCTATATAATATTGTATAGGTATAAGAGAGGCACCAAAGAAAAGCCACAAGTTGATAAACAATTAAGCAGTTTACCAGCTTAAGATCATAGGAAATCAAGTACAGAGCCATGCTCACATATAGGCTAAGCTGATTCCAGAGCAGCAAGGAAGATGAAGGCAGCCAATCAGATTGCAAGTGGTACATGACGTTGTTGATTAAACATTAATGATTTCAATAATAGGTTCAGAAGCCAGAGCAAAAGTTGAAAGCGCAAAAGTCAATATAAAAAGGTAAATTAAGATGATAAGTTGACAATAAACTAACATTTTGCTTGTTCTTAGGGTTCAGGGTTTGATCCCCGTCCTGCTCAAAACCCTTATTAACCAATGTACTGTTACGCATTGTTTGGATTAAGCCTTCATCTTTTGAATAATACATGTAATTGATGCAGTCAGGGAAGAATTCCCTGAAAGTAAGATTGTCAGGAATCCACTCATTGGGAAGTCTCTCTCCAATTTAATGAAGGAGAGCTCCCAAGTTGAATTTGACCAGAGTGGACCCTACTGGAATCCCTATCATTAACATGTGCAAGAGATGACCAAATAAGCAAAATCTCCCCAAAAGGGAGTGAAGTGGTTTATCAGGTAATAGACGCTGGTATACCCTAAGACCAACTAGGGGGCCTTGGGGTGGATTATGAGAGGGAATCATGCTGTTTCTAAGTATGGAGCATGGCAGCGGCGTGGACCAAAATAATACCAAATTGAATCTTCTGATTTATCTGTGGGGGTTGGTTCAGGAGTTTCAGAGTTCACATTGGCTTGACCATAACTGATTAACACATAAAAAGCCCATACAAGGAAGATGAACTTCATGCTGTTAAAGGGGGAACCTTTTGAATCTACTAATCAAGTTTAGATGTTTGAAAATATAGATTTATTGGGTTGATATGAATAAGAGAAATTGTTGGAGAAATTTACTCAAAGGAAAATATTCAGTTTAAATACTGAAGTAAATTGGGGGAGGGAGCATAGTGGTTACCAGGAAGTCCTGCAATTTTAAGTTGAAAGGTATTGCTTTGCAGGTCTGCAGCAGGCTGCAGCCTGTGATGCAAGAAGAAAAAAAAGTCATTTGGGTTACTGCATTGCAGTGTTCTTCTGTGCTATTAATGTGATTCTTTTTTTGTTCTGGATGAATGGTGCTTCCTTGGCTTGTTTGATTTAAATCCACTGATTGGCTTGCTGGTTCCCCTGAATATTGTTGGTATGGAGTTTTGCATTTAATTTTTGTTTGATTGATTGATTTGGGGGTTTTGGAGCTCATGTTAAACACTCTTTTGTTGCCGTTGTTGTGTCCTTCATCTGTTGCCAGAGTTTTTGAACTTATAATAGAATTTATATTATCAGAATCCTTAAATTTTTTTCTTTCACTTTTGCTTTTGATTTTACTCTCAATATAGCATTTGTTGATCAATTTTAAATGTTTATTTGACTTGATCTCCTTAATTGACCTGTTATTAATCTTATTTCTTGTTTTTACATTTAGAAATGCTGTTTCAGTATCATTGTTCCTAATGTTCTGTCCAGTATTTGATTGAGTATTTGTGAAAGGGGTTGTCAGGGATCCAGCCTGTGGGGGGTTCCTGGGAACTCACGGGCGGACAGCCCGCAGGCCTGGCAGGGAGGGCCCACCACAAGATTGGGGCCAACTTTACAATATAAGATAACAATTTGCTCAGGAGAGCCCAAGGTCCGCTGGCAGGTACCATAGAATCTATCAATCTGGTAAGAGTGATGTACATCACTCCAAATATCTGAGTGGAAGTGGATTCATTGGCAGCAACAGATTTTTGCGGGCGGTTGGACCGCAGGGTGAGAGGCGGAGTCATTGGGACCAAATACGCGGGCAGGTAGTTGTACTTGTTGCAAAATAGCAGGGGAGGTATAGTGATTTTGTGGCCTTTCCTGTAAACAGTCTTGATTTCTCTAGTTCTTGCCTCAGGGTAGTAGATTAGTATTTCCTCTAGGGTGAACTCTGAGTATGCTGGGTTGGGGGGGGTTATTTGGTGAAATGTACTGGGCTGTAGGGAGCTTCTGGTGGACAATAAAGGTCAGGTGACTGGTCTGCAGTTTCTTGGAGTTGATGGGCGTGAGGTACAGAACTGTAGGAGGTAGGCTGTAGATGAAGTAGAACTAATATAAAATATGGAATAACCTGGTTGAACCAAAGGTTCATGTCACTTTATTGCAAGAATGGTGATGGGCAACTTTCTGGCAGTCCAGGGTGTAAGTATGCCCATCTGTCATGGGTAAACTTTTACAAATTTCTTTGGCCTGGGTGTTACTGTCTACTAGGTTTTTCCAGTCCTTGGTGGCATCCATTGTGGGAGTTAATTAATTGGCTGGTTTGAACTGAGAATACTCAAATTTCCTTGTCAGGTTGTGGGGTTGGTCATCTCTGGGCGGCCCGTGTTCTATAGGAAGTTTCTTTGTTTCTCCTTCTGTAGTGGCCTGAGTTATTTTGGGTTCTATGGCTTGGCCTGCCCGCTGATTAGTTGAGTTAACAGGAACCTTTAATATGGGGAGTGTTGATGTAGGTGATTTTGACTCATCAAGCTTTAAAGGATTTTCTGAAGTCAAATCCTGCTCTGGTTCCTGACCAAAAATCTGCGGGCAGCCAGGCGTCTGGTCCTGCAGGCTGGCAGCCTGCAGGGTGTCAGGGTTTGAATCTTGTAGTTGAGGTTTTCCAGTAAGCATGGTCAATAGGAGTTTGTCACTTGTGACACAGAAAGAATCCCTTAATATGATAGACCTTCTTGTCAAGGTGGGTATATTTTCTGGGCTCAGAACTCCCCTTGCACTTGAAGGTCAAGTGTGAGTTATCAGGCTTCTAGGCAGTGAAATTGTCTTCCAATAAATTCTCTTGCAAGTTAGTGTACTTGCTTAGATCAAAATGGTGTATGATATATGACAGAAACCTATTTTAGAAGTACAACCTTGTTTCAGGACCATCAAATTCCATGTTGCTAGGTGCTTGGTATCAAATATCTTTATAAGCTGTGGCATATAAATCTGTGGTCCCTGTTATCTTATTTTTCTAAGCTCTTGAGTTATAATGACATCAGTGATTTTAAGTGCAAATCTTTCAAGAAAGGCTGTTTTTAAAACCTCCCAGTTTTCACTCTGAGCAAAATTGGTCTCAAACCACTCACTTCTAAATTGGGAAGCTATTCATGTAGATTAGAGAGCAATTTTAATTTCCTAGAGTCTGCTGGTGATAGCCAACTTGTGTGTCAGGGATCCAGTCTTGGGCAGGCGGCCTGTCACTTTCTGGGATTACTCAGGCCAGGTTTTTTGCAGGTAAAGCCAACCACAAGATAGGAGCTAACTTGAAAAGGTAAGAGAAGCACTTATCCACCCAGGACCACAGGCAGGTGGCCAGAATTATAGTATCAAGCACCCCGGTGAGGGTGATGTACACAATCCAGAACAGCTTGCCAGTGTGATCAGTTGGTAGTTCAGATGAGGAGTCAGGCATAGGCTTGGGGGTCACAGGCGGTTTTATACAGAGATTGTAGGCAGGAAGGTAGTTGAACTTGCCTCTAAACAACTTGGGTGTTGAGATTATCCAGAGGCCTTGACAGTTGTATCTAACTGCAGATTGTATGTGGGCCAAAGGATCTAGTTCAAGGATCTTTTCTGGGGTGTAATCCTTATATTCAGGTTTCAGAGGGTACTCTGTGAAGTGGGCGGGGCCAAAGGGAACACCTGAAAGACAGGAATCTGCAGATGGAGGGGCAGGAGGGCCAGATGATCCTGTACTAATTTGATAGATGGCAAAGGCAAAATAAGGCAGTAGCTGTATAAGCCAAAATAACATAACCTTAAATCAAAAATGGCAATAAGTTTGGAGCACAGGGTCCTTTGATCTATATAGCACCCTGCTTCCATACTTAATATTTTCCATGGGGGGTTCATCAGGGCATAGGGAAAGGAAGATTTGGGGGTTCTGGGTGCTCTGGTTCAAAGGCAGCATAATGGCACCTGGGCCAGGAGTTCTTTCATTGGTCAGCAATCTCAAATTGGCTACTTGATTATCTTGCTTTAGAGTTGTGGTCATGGGGTTGGGCTGCAGACCCGTGCCTTCTCCTAGGAGCAACTCTTGATTAGCCACTAGTATAGACTTCAAGCTCATGAAGCTAATGGTTGAAATTTTATTTCCTCCATCAGGCGCTTTGATTAGTCCTCTATTTGGTATGCTGATTTCTTTGGTTTGGCTTGCTTCACCATTTGGGCCAACATTCTTGCATCAGCTTGCGGGGGCTCAACCTCAGGAAAACACGGGCGGCCCCTTGGTCCTTAGGGCTGGCGGCCTGCAGGATTACAGGATCAGGGTTTAAATCCTGCTCTTGAGTCTGGGTTTCAAGGGGAAAATAATTGTAAATACTGACATTTTGTGAGCTTGTTAGGTGTACTTTGAATCCAGAGGTTGGCTGTCAGGCACCCACCCACTTGGAAGTAGTCTTCCAAGATGATAAATGATTACAGAGGGATTTAGTCTAGTCACAAGAGATCCCACAGTGTAAGGAATTCCATACCTTACACAAATATTAGAACAAACACAAGAAATCTGGATAAATTCCAAAATCTGATAACTGCATTGTTAAATGAAGATTTAAAAACTAAGGTTGTTAACAAAACAATTAGTTTAATTGATTTGAAAACACATTCAAAATTGATAAATGAATGTGTTTTAAGCAAAAACAAGTACAAAAGCAAAAGCAAGCATGAAATACAAGAACAACATATAAATTCCACTTTAAAATTGGAAATTAAGGATTCAAACAACTATTACAGCATCATTAACAATTCAGCATTGAATTTTGGCTCCAAAAATCATAATACTGCCAATCAATCTAAAAATAAATGTGAAAACTGTCCAAACCAGACATTCAGGGACCCAGGAAGCCAATCAAACCCAGAAAACTACCCAAGCCACAACAATACTTCACATCCAGCTCCAGATACCATCCCAAACCAAAGTGAGGTACAATACTGCAATGCAATATCCCAACCTGCCTCTTCTTGCATTGCAGGCTGCAGCTTGCTGCAGGCCTACAAAGCAATACTTCTACCCTACACTTGCAGGCTTGCCTGGTAAGCTCTATGATCATTCCCTAATTTATTTCAGTATTTAAACTGAATATTTTCCCCTGAGCTAATTTCTCCAACAATTTCTCTTATTTCTATCAATCAATAAATCTATATTTTCAACTCTAAACACTTGATTAGTAGATTCTAAAGGTTCCCCTCCAACAACATGAAGTTCATCTTCCTTGTATGGACTTTTTGTGTGTTAATTGGTTATAGGCAAGCCAATGTTAACTTCAAAACCCCCGAACCAACTCCTACTGATAAATCAGAAGACTCAATTTGGTATCCTTTTGAATCATGTCAATGACAAGCCCCTTACGTAGAAACAGCACAAAGCCCACCTATCATCTACCCCAAGGCTCCCTGGTTGGTCTTGGGGTACACCAGTGTCTATTATCTCCTCAACCACTTCACTCCCTTCTTGGGAAAATTCTGCCTATTTGGTCACCTTCTACACATGTTAATGATAGGGATTCCAGTTGGTTCCACTCTAGTCAAATTCAACTTGAGAGCTCTCCTTCATTCAATTGTAGAGAGAATTCCCAATGATTCAATCCCTGACACACAGGCAGTGACACCATCCCAAGATGAAATAGCTCTCCAAATAGGCAATATCAACCCAAAAGCGGATTGAAACATCCTAAGAAGAAGTACGCTCCTAAATAGCTTAAGAGAAATGCTGAGGCCAAGGGGTGGAAAACCTGAAGTTCAGCGGGCTTCTTGGCAGGCTGATAGCTCTGAGGCTCTTTCTTTTGGGGTGGATTGTTGGACAAGGGGGTCACAGTATACCAGACTTCTTGTATTACCCAACACCGGGAATTATCCAAGAAATGAGCTTTGGGGGGAGGTACCAGAGTCAGCTTGTGTACCCATTAAAATGCTGGTCTGGACAGCATGCAACAAGATTGTTGTGTTTGGCTCCAGGGGACAACATCCAGGGAGGACACAGCGGGAAATCTTTAAAACAAAAGATTTGAAGTTTGAAGCTAGCCTTGGGTTAGCCTTCAGGGCAAAATTAAGGACAAATACCTTAATTTCCTGGAAAACAAGATGTAAAAGTTCTTTTGGCAGAAAGGACAGGAAAAGCTTGAAGATTATAAACGCCAACACAAATGTGGATAAACTTGGTTTTATTAGGAAAAATGATTCTACTTTAAATAGTAGGCAAGAGACGGTGATCACTCATTAGGAAAACAGAGTGGCTGAGGGGGTCACGTTGGGATGAGGTCATACCAGGATAAACCACAGACAGGTACAATAATCCAGAATGGGTGGATATTGAACCAGACCCATTTGCAGAAGGCAAGGAATTTCTGCAGTCAAATGCAAACCCAGCCAAATCTTCACAACTATCACAATTCAAAGGCCACATTGAAATAGCATTAATTGCGCAATTTAAAACATCTCCCCCCTCAAGATTGGATACAGGAAGGTTGTATTTGCGGAGAAACTTGGAGTGAACACGGGTAAAAGGACGTCTAGAAGACAGCAGTTTTACCGTATACTCAACACCCTTCTTAAAGGTGACCTCACAGGGCCTAACCCAGAGGGAATCCAGCTTGTGAGCTCTACCACCTGTACAATTCTGATAGTAGAGAACTAGATCACCTATTTGATACTCAGGGAGGGGGGCTCTAGCAGCATTAGATGGGGAGAGCTCCAGGGTCTTAACCTTGTAAGCAGTAGAGTAAGCAGCTGCCTGGATGTCAATGATACAATTGGTTAAGTCTCTAACATGGGCTTCAGGATTTGCAGACATATCAAATTTGATCAAAGGGGGTCCCAAGATTGAGGGGGTAGCTGCCTCACATCCATACATCATGGCAAAAGGTGACTGGCCCATCACTCGGTGCCTAATGAGTCAATAAGCAAAGAGGGCAGCAGGGAGGAACATATCCCAGTTGGCAGCATCAGAGAGCGTGAGCTTTCTCATTATGGATACCAGAGAGGAGTTTGGTTGTTCAACAGTTTCATTGATGGAGGGGTTATAAGGCGCAGAGAACAATTGGTGAGCTCCCATAGCTTCAAAAATAGAAGTGATGAGATGGGCATTAAAGTTGGTACCATTGTCAGAGAGCAGGACTTGAGGGCAGCCATGTTGATAGAAAATGTCTTGCAGCAAGAAAGTAGCTGTAGTCTTAGCAGTTATATCTTTTGTTGCTTTGGCTTCACCCACTTACTAAAGTGGTCTACAGCAACCAAGATGAATAAACATCCAGACCTAGACCAAAGGAAAGGCCCAACAGCATCAATACTCACTGTGTGGAAGGCATTCTTTGGGGGATGAGTTTCAACTGGTGTTGGGATGGGCAAGGGCGTTGGAGTTGACAGGAGTGACAGGAAGCAAGGACATCAGGGATCAGGAGACACATGTTCTCCCAATAGAAGTTCTTGCACAACCAATCATGAGTCTTGGCTATGCCTCCATGGCCAGTGTCAATGTGAGCTTGGAGGATGATGGCTATCCTCATGCTAGGGCAAACGTAGGGTAGGTAGGCATTGTTAAGCTTTTTGAAGAGTTGTCTATTGCAAATAACAGTGTCCTTGAATAGGGTCTGTAGAGCCAAGAGGATGTCCTCTGGCTCAGTGGTCCAAGAGTCAGGATACCTTATTAACCCGTACAGACAATCAGTGTCAGCGGGATGGATAGCTAGGATTGGCATTCTGGACAGGCCATCAGTGTTCTGATGTTGGGCCCCAGGACAATGTATCACAGTGAAATTGTATCCTTGTAGACGCAGAGCCCAACGTGCTAGTTGACCTTCAGGCTCCTTTAACTGCTGCAGCCATTTGAGGGAGGAGTGATCTGTGACTACCGTGAAGTGGGTCCCATAGATGTAATGTTGAAACTGTTTCACCGCATGTATCACGGCCAAACATTCCTTCTCAGTGACGCTGTAGTTCTTCTCATGCTTATTGAGGACCCTTGACAAGTAGGCTACAGGTTGATCCACGCCTTCATTGTCTAGTTGGGCAAGGATGGCACCCACAGCTACTCCACTAGCGTCAGTGTACAAGATGAACTCTTTGTCATAATCAGGATAGACTAGGATAGGAGCCTCCTTGAGCTTGGCCTTCAGCGCTTTGAATGCTTGTTGTTGGCTGTCAGTCCATTCAAAGGGGACGTTGCAAAGCAGTTGGACAAGGGGTTCACTCAGTTCAGCAAAGTCAGGTATGAACTGTTGGTAGTAACCCATCATACCAAGAAATACTTGAACCTCTCAAAGATTTGTGGATGGTAGCATCTTGTCAATGGCCTCCACCTTATTATTAATGAGGCAGATTCCAGTTTGAGTGACCTAATGACCTAAGAACTTGAGACGTTCCTTGAAGCAGGAGCACTTGGAGGGTTTAAGTTTCAATCCATCTTTGCAAATCTTGATGAAGACAGCCTTGAGGTGTTCCAAGTGATTGGTGAAGGTAGCGCTGAACATGGTGATATCATCAAGGTATACAAGGACACAAGAGAGCTTTAGGTCTTGCAGAATGTAGTCCATAGCCCGTTGAAATGTGGCAGGGGTATTGTAGAGTCCCAGGGGCATTTGAGTGGGTTTGTAAAGGCCTTCTGAAGTGATAAGCGCAGCCTTCTCTCTATCTTCAGGAGATAAGTCAACTTGCCAGTATCCAGAGGCTAGATTCATGGATGAGAAAAACTTGGAACCACCCAGTCATCTAAGTGCATCATCAATTCTAGGTAAATGGTATGAGTCTTTCTTAGTGAGAGAGTTCAGGCGGCAATAGTCCATTACAATGCAATATCCGCCATTTTTCTTCTTGAAAATCAGTAACAGGAAAGCCCAAGAACTTTGGGAAGGAGCTAGTAACCCGGCGTCCAGAAGTTGTTTGAGCTCTTTAGACACCTGAGCATCTTCCACCCTACTATGACAGTATGGTTTGGCACAAAAAGGGGGTGCATCCCCAGTATCAATCTGATGGATGACCCCTTTAGCTAGGCCATAGTCTGTAGGACCAGAGGCAAAGATGTTGCTGAACTGATTGAGTAGGTCCAACATGTCTTTTTGTTGAACAGGAGACAGTTGGGGGAAATCAGCAGCGGTGAAAAACAAGAGAACTTGAGGATTGTCCTCAGGTAGATTAAAATCACTGAACGTTCCAAAGGGGTATAGGGAGGTCATCTATTCTTCTCCCAGTATACAACCATGTCCCACAACCTGGCCTTGGGTCACCTGCATGGGTAGGGCTGTCAGGTTGGAGAGCAGTAATTGTACGGGCTCTTTATGGGTTCAATCAAAAATCCCAGGACACAGGCGGGGTTCTTTACAGCTTAGGGATTCAGGTGAGTAGAGTTCCAGGAATGACTTTTTGGGTAGTTCATAAGAAATCTGGGAATCAATCACCACTTGAGGGCCCAGGGGGATGGTAATAGCCACTGGTGCTAGCAGAGGTACCCCTTCTTCTGCAGGGCAGGAAGGAGGAGGGGTACACATGTTGGAAGAGTGGGTCCTATACTTGAGAGAGAAGATACCCGTAGGGTACTCAAGCACACAAGTTTTAAGACGTTTCCCTGGAAGGCACAGAGGTTCCTCAAAAATCAAAGGAACCTCATATCCCAAGAGCAAAAGGTATCCATCTTGTTAGTTTACAATCCCATTATACTCTTGGAGGAATTGTGTACCAACCAAGAGGTCATAGCTTTCATTCTCAAGGACTACGGTGGGGGAAGCAATAAAGAGTTTCCCAAACCTCATGGGTAGAGCAGAATAGGCACCAATGGCCCGTGTCTGTGCCATACCAGCTGTGCCATACAACTGCGTGTAGTTGAGGTCAGGGGACAGCTTAAGTTTCTTCATTAGTTTGGAAGATACCACGTTGACTGGGGAACCCGTGTCCATGATGGCTTTGATTTTAACTTTTTGGATTGATACTTCCACACGGGTTGTATCTTTCCCAAAGGGGGGCAAGACTGCTAACACATCTTGTGCAGCTTCTAGCTCCTTTTCCAATTTAGCTAGCATACACCGTAACACAGGAATCTCCTTATATACAGTCTGTAGCAGGATAGATACAGTCACATTTTGAAAGAGAGTATTGGCTAGTTTGGAAGCTTCTTTGGAGGAGTTGACCAAGACGGGAGGTCAATGGGCTTGAGCTAGGTAAGGGCGAGCCACCATAGACTTAGCTTCACTTGCAGGTACACGGGAAGTGGTGGTAGTCTTTTCAGAGCAAAGCTTGTATGGGACAGAGATAGTTTCTGGAAAAGCCAAGACGGAATAGCCATAACTATCAGAATCTTCACTATCAGAATCTTCAGGCTCTGAATCACTGGAGAGAT
The DNA here is from genome assembly GCA_014839935.2 of Entomophthora muscae. Lineage (NCBI taxonomy): Eukaryota > Fungi > Entomophthoromycota > Entomophthoromycetes > Entomophthorales > Entomophthoraceae > Entomophthora > Entomophthora muscae. Next base: position 73,770 of record QTSX02002309.1, on the reverse strand, counting down.
TGTGAAACAGATGAAGGATAGTTGTCCAGAGGAAGACGGAGCTTCCTCATCAGACAGAGGATCAGGGGAGATTGTTCAGCAGAGAGCGTCTCCGTGTCTAAGCTGACCTCTCTTTTCCTGCCTGTTCCTTGGGGTCACAACCTTCCACTTGAGGATTAGTGCTTGTGCAGGAGTGGTGCTCAATTTGGCCACATTTATGACAACCCTGCCTCTTAGCCTGTCCACCAGCACCCAGGGTCATTATGTGCAGCGTATAAGAGGTAGTTCCAGCATTACTGGCCTTATTTTTGTGTACCACCATTCCTCCATGGGTCAAATGCATGTCTTGTAAGAGAGGCTTAATACTCTTCATGGAAGTGAGCGAAGCCTTGTGTGCCTTAAAGTGTAGGCATAAAAGTTGGTTCACCTTCAACTCATTTGAGCAAGCCGTGTAGGCTTCCCAGGGAGTTAACTGGCAACTGGTGATTAACTGTTGGCCTTCAATGTAGAAATGATCCAAGAACTCAGCCAGGGTTTCCTTGGGCTTAAAGATGATGTGCTTAAATGCATCCTTCTTGACCTCCAAGCTGAGATCTCCTCCAAACTCCTCAATAAGGAGGCGCTTCATGTCTTCCCAAGTGACAATAGAGGGGAGCTCGGGGACCACAACTTCTTGGCAAGTGAGATGGAGACAGGTGAGGATGTGTTCTTTCTTTAGCTCATCAGTAGCCCTTTGCATTGCAGTTTTGTAAATGGTTAGAAAGGCGGCAATGGTAGAGGTTTTTGGATCAAATATCTGTTTGAAGGTTGGTTTGTAGTTTGGGTCAATGGACAAGGACTAACTGTTTTCATCAGGGTTGAGGACATTAATATGCGGGTTGCTTTCAGACTTGGACTCAGCAGCAGGTTGTCTAGCCCAGAGGAGTCAAAGGCTTTCCTCTAGAGTGTCCAAGGTAGAGCTGTTCTGTCCACTAATATCTCTGGCAGTGGCAGCCGCAGTCCCAAACTCATCAATCTTGATTTGTTGTACTGCCAAGGTGCCAGCAATTCCATTCACACGAGTAGCCAGAGAAGTGGCCTGAGTGACCAATGGGGCAACTTGTCCATTTAAGATCTCGGTAAAGCGGGTGAGGCTTTGGACCTCTCTTTCCAAGGTGTCCTGCCTATCAGCTACATCATTTTTCACTTTGGCAAGTTGATCTAGTGCACACGCACAGTTGACCTGGGGTTGACCTTCTAGACCAGGGCAACAACCATGATTGTCATGAGCGGGAGTATTAACAACATCACCTTCCTCTTCAGATTCAGATGACAAATCCTCAGAGTTGGAAAGGTGCTGTCTTAAGTACTCAATTTCTCCTTGCAAAGTAGCTACTTGGTCAGTGAGCAAAGCAATGCAAGGGTTGGGCATAGGTTCAACTGGAGGTGTGTTCTGAACAGAAGCTTGACGTCAAGTGGCAGCCTTGAGTTTGGCAATTGCCTCCCATACCTTGGCTTCAAAATCAGATGGGGTCTCAACAGGAGGAGCGGGAGGAGTCACCTCAATAGACGCTACCCTGTCATCCACATAATTTTACACCTGGTATAAAGTGTTGCCTAGTGCAGCCTTATCCAGGCTGTACTGGTGCTGTAGGTGGTGGCCTCAAGTATTGACATGAGCTTCTATCAATTTGAGTTGCAAGTTGACATGCTCTCTGAACTGATTAAGCTCACTAACCAGAGTCTCAAAATCCTGGCAATGGTTCAGCAGAAAGGCCTCAATTTGCTCATGCCACAATGCCTGATGTTCATCCAATTTGCATAGTTGATCCTTTATGTATCCAGGGAGCAAGGAACAAAGGGAGTTCAGGGAGGCAGTTAGGTACTTCTGTGACGCCAATAAGTCGCGCTGTTTGTCAGAAATACAAGCAAAGAGACTGTGTGACCATTCTTGGTAGGCCATATTTTGAGCATGGTTATTTGATACAGCGGTGGCTACAGCATCCAATATTTGATTCTGGAATCCTAAGGCAGGTTGGTGGTGAACTAGGGCAGGCTGGATGAACCAATTAACTAACGCACCAATTGTATCCATGGATTCCATCAAAGCGGGGGAAAGCCAAAGTCCAAAAGGAAGGAGGACAGGTCTTCAGAAACGTACCTGGGACGGAGGCCAGGGATAAAGTGCATGGCTACCCTGCCAGAATGAAGAAGGGAGCGGGCGGCAGCACGAGCTTGCTTGTAATTGAGAGAGAAAGCGGGAAGGGGGCCCACACGGGCCCGGGAGACAGAACCAATACCATAGGATTTGAGGGGGCATTGGTGATGTCTTCTTCTAGAGGGGGACTAAAAACTTTGGGTTGATTGGGTACTTCAGAAACAAAGGGAGAAGGACCAGAGAATGCGCGCGGGAACAGGGTAACCAAGGGGCTTGCAGCCCCTGTAGTGAGCACCATTTTGTCGTGTTTAGCTCCAGGGGACAACATCCTAGAGGACACAGCGGGAAATCTTTATAATGAAAGATTTGAGGTTTGAAGCTAGCCTTGGGTTAGCCTTCAGGGCAAAATTAAGGACACATACCTTAATTTCCTAGAAAACAAGATGTAAAAGTCCTTTTGGCAGAAAGGACAGGAAAAGCTTGAAGATTATAAACACCAACGCAAATGTTGATAAACTTGGTTTTATTAGGAAAAATGATTCTACTTTAAATAGTAGGCAAGGGATGGTGATCACTCATTAGGAAGACAGAGTGGCTGAGGGGGTCACGTTGGGATGAGTCGTACCAGGATCAACCACAGACAGGTACAATAATCCAGAATGGGTGAATATTGAACCAGACCCATTTGCGGAAGGCAAGAAATTTCCAAAGTCAAATGCAAACCCATCCAAATCTTTGCAACTATCACAATTCAAAGGCCATATCAAAATAGCATTAATTGTGCAATTTACAACAAAGATCATCCAGAAGATCCATCTATACCCAATAGACTCCTTAATGGAATTCTTGGGTAATCTCATGGTTAGGATTAAAAGAGGTCAAGTCAAGCTAAAATAAACAGTAATTCACTTGGGGTGGATGTAGACTTTATTGATTGGACAAATCCATAAAGATAAATTACCAGCCTTATATAGCATGGTACCAAATAAAATATTGGAGAGCAAAAATTAAAGGGGTTTAGGGATTTGGAGATGATTCTGGAGGAATTGGGAAGTTAGTAAATTAAAACTAGAGAATTAAATCACTCCCCTCATAGTGATATCTCTTAGATCAGAAATAATTAAAATTGCTCCCCTGATGGCCCTTATTGACAGGCAGGAATGGCATATTATCAGTTATCCCCACCAGAAGTATGGGGACCAGGACTATCCTTACAAGAAGAAACTGAACTCAACGGACCTGGAACTAAGCCAGAAGAGTCAAAAGTGTTGGCAATGTCATTGAAATTAATGATACATCCATCTGAATCTAAATTAGTAGTCTTTGATTGGCTGGGGTCAAAAGCAAAAGGTAAAGATTGGTTGATAACTGAATTTACGCTAACTTCACCTAGATCCAAAGCAACTGAGTCCAGAGAAGACCCGGGTTCAAATCCTGTTCTTGCATTAAAAGAGTAAAGAAACCCTTCTGGAACTTCAGGAATAGATAATATAGAGCAAATACTGCCTATTGATTCTTATTTTATAGGATCTCCTAAAGGACAAAAATTGGTTTCCTTCACTATACTTGCTGGCACCAATTTGTTGTTGTCAGGAATATTTCCAAGAAGATTCCTGATATTGGCATTTTCAACAAAGTTAGGAAAATATCCCAATTGCAGTCAAGCCTAGGTGTTGAAGCACTATGTTTGGCGCCTTGAGGTGGCTGGTATTGCCGTTGAGTACAGAGCCCTGTGGGTACTGAAGAATTTGAACTGTTCACTGGATATGAGGGAATTGTTGAAGATGGTGTATTCTGTGAGAATTTCTTTCCCTCTTTGTATCTGCTCTATTCAGTTGGGAGAGCCATCTGCTGGGTTTTTCTTGAAAGAAAATTTTCCTTAGGTAATTAGGTGTAAAAAACTACTTAGACTACCATTGTCAGTTATATACTTCTGAAAAGTATTTGAAACAAAATAAGGAGAAAATTAAGAAGAGAATGATACTTTATTTGACGTGTAAGAAGGATATTATATAGTATCATGACAAGCCACATAATATTCATGTATATCATGCCAATCATGAGGCTTGTCTAAGTAGTGTTCCTCATAGAACTTGAAATAACTGATCTTTATACAACATGGGGATGTGGCAACAGTGCCACAGACTATTTGACAGTTGAGTCATTTTTGGGGGAAATGATTTCCTAAGAGGGGCAATTGGAGATATTGAGACAACAGATAGTCTTCATTCATCCCTCTAAACCAGCATTTTTTTAATAAAACATCTATATCTCTGATTCTATTATGTGCATCCCAAAAATACCTTATTTTAAAGTGCTTATGTTTGTAAAGTTACGCCTCTCCCTTAGGCCTCCACTTCAATTCCCACCAAATGCTTGGGGACCTCAACCAAATTGTGTTTGAACAATTATCCAAAAGTTACTGAAAAAGCCCAAGAAAAGCCATTGAATTAATCTTGTGGGATTATTTCAAAGATGTCCCATCTAACCCACCCAAGTGACACCTCTGGTTAAATATTATGTGCAAGAGCGGCTGGGAGCACCGGTAATTGTGTCCAAAGCAGGCTCCTCAATTTTTAGTTGAGTCAATTTCCCTTTTTGATTCTGTTCATTCAAAATTTGTCAATATTTCCCTGCCTCAATTGAAGGCAATCATATTCACTCATACCTTTGGTTGATTAGTTTGGTGACATTTGATCTCCCACCCCAATTCCCTCCCCCTTAAATCGATAAAAGGGTTGTAAAAGACCTTGTTTCATCATTCTCTAACCTAATAAAGCTCAAAATTTGTTGGTAGTTCTGGCCATTTGGTTTTGTCTGTTGCTTTGGGTGTTCAGATTATTTCCTTCCCCCTTTGGTCTTCCAGGAATTGTTAGCGACAGCCTTTTGGTTGTTGCTGAAACCGCGATTTTTATTGTGGTTGAGAGCTTGGTTTTATTCCCTACTAACCTGCCCCCAATTCTCACAATGCTTTCCTTTACTAAACTAGTTGTCGAATAATTTATCATCAGCGGTTTAAAATTATCAATAGTAATACAGGGACAGTCTGGGCCAAGTCCAAAGCCCCATAAGTCACCTCGGGGGTTCATCAGAAATATTGGCTTGAAGCTGATCCAAGGTATGGGTGATTGAAAATTATCCCTTGGACCATATGAAGCCAGCGGAGTGTACTTAAAATATAGTTAAAAAGAAAAATTAGAAAATTGGGGTAACAATATTTATAGATTCGATTTTAAATCTATCTATTCCCTCTTGGGTTAACCTCAGCCCAACCCCTTCTCTGCAGGAATCCACGCCTGATTTCAAGCCAATGGTGTTCAGCATTATAATATCTAGCCTTTTACTCTGCTGTGCATTTCACATGGCCAATCAGCCTCAAAGTTTCTTGGGGGTTAACTTTAGGAACCAATCTAGATACAATCTAAGCCTTTTGATTTTTTGGGGAATGAATAAAAGTTTATATTGGCTTGAAATGTTTGTTACTTTCTGCGCTGAAGTTGTATGGGGCATCTCAACCTTCCTAAACTAGGGACCCAATGTTCCTATTCAGAGCCAGCTGACCTATTTATACCTGGATACCATTCCGTTGATTTGAAATATCGCCTGCCTTTTTCGGCATCTGTAACTAACTTTCCGTTGATTACTCTTGGAAGTGTTGCAGGTTGAACCAGAAGCTAGATCGCAACCTGTGAACTTTATGGTTGATAATCCTTTCTAAAGACAAATATGACAATTTACAGCAATCCAGGGACTAATTTTATGAAGCAGGATATTTGAGCGTCGTACGGTCACATTCACCAATGGCTATGTAGCCACAGGGGTTGGTATAAATTACCCACAGTCCCAAACAAGGAGCTTGGACCACATAAATCCGGTTTCTTCAGCCGTTTTTACTGCTTCCTTCCTGTTTCTCCTAGCTTGCTGAACCTTTCGATCTCAGTTGCAACACTGGGATTGCCTTAAGCTGGATTGATGTAGACAATATCGATCCTGGGATGTACATGCTTCAAGGCTTAAGTTTATGGATAGGTATATTGGGTTACCAATATATAATAGACTTTTCAGGAATAGAAGTGATTGGAGTCTATTGTGTTTATAAACAATTCCTCCTATATATTGTTAAACTGTATAAATCAGTATTTCGATATATCTCATGGCATAGTAATGAATAACTTCCTCTGATATATAGCTTTGGTCTTGGGAAGAGAAAGGCTTTTGTAAAACTTATTGTGTACAGATATAGCCCCTCTTTTACAAATAACATCAATCTATTTGATGTTTCATAAACGGCTAGATTGTATGCAATGCTAATGAGGACAGAATATTTGGTATGCAGTCCTTTCTAAATGCTGCAAGTTTGCGTTCATGTATTTTACTTCATCGATAATGTATAAACATGCTGTTATTGAGTATTACACATAGACATAAATAGGTTTATAGTGATGATGAAAGGACTGTGGTAAGCATATACATATTAATGAATGTAGCATGTTTGAATAAAATCAATTCTTTGACTTTACAATTGTATCAGCATACCTATTAGCCATCTGATCCAATTCAGCTGGGGGAGGCTTTTCCATTGCCTCACGGATGGCCTCTTGGATTTTGCGAGACTTGTCTTTCTGGATGCGAGGAGAAGATCTGCCGGAAGCTTTGGGGACTGGTGATACAATGAGTCCATCGGGACTCACAGGCTCTTCTTCGCCGTCACTATCGCTGTCATTGGCAGGTGGGAACATTTCATTCTCCTGGTCAGACGCTCTAGCTTCGTCGAAGGAACTTATTGCTGGAGAAGTTAGCACAAATTGATTAGTCACCTACCTCTTCTCAATCCTTCAGCGCCTGATGCTAGAGTGCCATATGGGAGCTGTGACTGGCCCATCAGGTTCTTAAGCTCGGCAATAGTCTCAGACTCCTCTCTAAGAACCGAAAACACTCGCGACATTTTCCCGACGGCAAGGACTTTATTGCGGATGATGTTACGGCGATGTTCAACTTCGTCACCATCCAAGCTCATGGAAATAACTTCCTTCTCGACATCAATTGGATCTGCATTGACCTGGTCAAGCTCATCTTTGGAGCAGATGTTCAACATTGCAAGGAGCATATCGGTTACTGAGGGTAAGTCTGATAATTTTTGGCTTACTTTTCTCTCCGACAAAGGGAAGTGACCAAGTAAAGGCATCCATGAAGTTGGGGAGCCAGTATGGATGAGGCGAAGAGTTGAATTGGCGGACATTGAGAACACTCCCAGAATACTTGAGCACCGCTGCTTTATTTCCATAAGCGTCCAAATAATTAGGCGCCGAAAAAAGTGTAAGAACAGAAGGAAATCCTGAATTGGCTGCTTTTCTATACATCCGATACCCATTGTCTTGGGCCTCGTGCGCCCGAATCACTGCCAAGAGACCTGTTCTTTCCAAAAAGGCACATACCCCAGGATATCTAGCGACTTCTTAGTAAAAGCCATGCCAAGGTATTACGTGTAGAAATAAGAACACCCGCGAGCTTGATTGTGAAGGAAATGACGAGAATGAGTTTCTTCTCCAAATTCCGGAGCAGGGTCTGACCATAAAAGATCGCACATAAGACCGTAACTTGGGGGCTCTCTGAATCTATTAAGCTGCAATATTAGTTTACATTGTAGAATATTATGAATACATTTCTGACATCATCTAAGCTAACTAATTCTGGGGAAAGCCCCCATGAACACAAAAGAATTGTTCATTGACAACTGCTGCCAGCGGAAGGGTATTGAATGCATCAGCACAAGCTTTATATACGTCATTGGAGTACTTGTATTGGCCTAATGTGTTTAGTGTATACAATAGTACTCTTACATTCAAGGCGAAAGGTAAAATGCTTAGTGAGATGGCGACATTCATGATTTCCACGAAGCATATGAAGTAAATTAGGATACCAGATTTTTAGAGCAAATAGATAAAATACGCATTCGAGCCCAAAATATCCTCGATCAACATAATCCCCTAAGAAGAGATATGTAGTTTCAGATGGATCTCCTCCAACATCGAGAAGTCTTAGAAGATCGTAAAATTGTCCATGAATATCCCCACTAACTAGTATATATTTTAGCAGCTGTAAAACACAAATAAAGGCAAAAGGTAATTACTTGTTAAAGGAGCAGAGATTTCAAGAAGAGTAGGCTCCTTTCTGAAAACTTCGCTTGCCTTGGTAGTAAGGAAAATAGCTTGCTCAGAGGTAAGGCGTCCTTCATGGAAAAAATGGTCCTTGATGTTTTTCAAGTTAGGGAGTTCGCGCTTTTCATCATGATAAAATTCTTCATCTGTCAAAGGCTTAACATGAGGAGGTGCAACATCTATAGACAATAAAAATCAGCTGTTTATAAATACCGATAGCTTAGTTTTTAGCCTAGAGGCATTGTCATATGAATGAAGCTATACCTGGACATGCTCTATCAACTGTCGGGTTTTTGACCAAAGGGTTCACCTCGATCTCTTCAACTCGGCTAACCTTGACTTGTACCTTGTTCGATGTATCGCTCTCACCACTCATTATACTTGTATAACTGATAATAAGTCGTTTTCAAAAAAGGGTCTGGCTACTGATAGACCTTTTAATACTAAGGCTCAGCCACAAATGTTCCTGATCTCTATGCTTTCCAATGTAACTCAATTTTCGCATGATATATAAAACGTCACTGTGTTGCAGATTACAGCAGCAACATTTGTGAGTTTACACATTGATTTAGCCAATAGTAATGATTTTGGTTTAACGTCTAAAAGGTACTGTATTCAAATCAACCAGCCCTGCCCTAGGCAGTTGACCAAAAGCTTACTTACACATAAGCAATTTAAAATAGATTTTATCTCCCTTCCTTAATATTTCTGAATCCATCAGCTACCATAACCCCTACGATAACTTGGTCACACACCAGCTAGCCCAGTTTGTACCAGCTGATCGACAATCTAATTGATTTGGATCTTGGATAACGGCCTGCGCCAGAATGCAGATATATATATCTATTTAGAACTTAATCATAAGTTTAAAGCATGGATACCCCAACCTTTACCATGTCCCAACAGCTATTGAATATAAATCCACATCAAAAATCATTTTTAGAATCAAAATAGCTGAACTATTCTTAATGGCCCACCCAACACTACGCCATTGGCCAGCGCGGGTATCAACTAGATCAGGGACAGGTTCCAAAGCCGTCACAATTTGTGTTCTGACCAATCTTTACCCGCCATGATAGATTTGTGATTTTGACGCTGGTCACAAATCATTTTCCGATCTTCAAAGCATATCCCAATCTATGTAGATTTCTTTAGTGACTTTAGGGGCAGGTCACAACAATACAGTAGCTTCCAAAGCTGCAGCGCTACGCAAAACCAACCCAGATGCAAACAAAATTAAACCCCAATGAATCTATATCAATTAACAATATATCTGGGGTCACTTCTATTTCGTCTGCATCCGAGTTAGGGATCCTTCGGCTCAGCTCCGGCTAGCTTCCAGCTCCTGGATGCTTTAACCAAAACAGAACAGATTGATATCTAAATATGCTTAAATAATCCTTTGACAAGAGTGACCAAGAGCCAGAAACTGGCCCCAGCTGCCCAGGGCTTGGCCGAAGCAGCCCTGATCCGAGTTGAGTTTGCTTTAGGCTGTAGTGATGTGTTGATCCTCACAGCTGTGAAAGCTACTGCATCAATCTTTTTTGCTCCAATTTCCCCATAATTTCACAAGGTGAGAGGGCTAGTAAATGTTGTGATGCGCTCAACCCTACTGAATCAACTATGAACCTGATCCAACCTGATGCCTAGTTGGGGCAGCAACCAATATTCTATATCTACTGATGGTACCACCCATTATCATTAAAGTATTCTCACTAAGGATGCTCCAGTAATAACAGCACATAGTTACACAACTTAACCCTGAGTCACAACCATCTTCAGGGCCACCTCCTGGTATATTTTCATAAGGGTATATATATTCCTTTATCATCTTTCAATAAACGTCATAACTGTGCTGTATTGGCAGAGTTACAAGGGGAATTTTTTAGAACCTAGATCATATCTATATTAGATGATGGGAGGTTGTATAGTTTAAGCAAACCCTTTAGGAGGAACAAGATACCCCAATCAACCATTTGGATGGGTGGGGGTGACTTGATCCTACTAATGACTTCAGGGCTAAATCAAGTTCAACACTTGGGGTTGAATGATTGCTGGTTCCAGTTCCCTATTTCAATGAATCCAGTTGACCTCTGCTTTTGACCATGTGCACCAGGATGGCTGATCCAAGGGCCAAGAGACTGTTTTTGCAAAGATTTTCTGGGGATCAACCCTGCAGTTTCAACACCCCCAGCGGAGAGTCAACCTTCCTGGGTGGCAGGTCAGGGGGAAGGTTGTCTGGAGTGTGGTCCCTGTATTCTACCAGCTGATGTTTGGTTGCGGGTAGTATGGCCTCTTGCTTTTTTTGTCTTGCTTTGCACAGTCAGATTCAGTCATGGTGTGAGGTCTTTTCCTGTTTTTTCTTGCCCAACCCTTGAATCAGGGAAGCATTTTATTGTTTACCTTTATTACAATGGCAGGGCCCACTTTCCAGGCTGTAGTTTGCTTTTGTTGGTATTTATCACCCAAACTTTGCCCTTAACGTTGTGTCTTTACTTGAGAGGGACTTTTGTACTTTCAAGTCACTTCTTCTCTGGGTCTCTTGGTTGAAGTTGGCAAGGCACACTTTGGTTTTTCTCTAGCGCACCTTCTTGGGCATCTTCAGCTTGGGCCCCATCAGGGCTTGAAATATTCTAGCCCAAGTGCCATAGACTAATTAAAAAGTATGGTTCCCAGTGGGTCTGCTCACTTGGGTATAGCATACAAAAGGTTTCACACCCCATACCAGATTCCAGCTGGATTCCCACAGGAGAGGAAGGCCCAGAAGGCCAAGTACACAATAGGTGCAATCCCAACAAGATAGTTCACAGCAGCAGCCCAAGGACACCAACTTCCAGTATGGGGCATAACCTGGTTGGCCAGCCCTGATACTGTGATATAGACAAACCCCAACTTACTGAAGTATTGGGCAGGAGGCTTGTTGGGCAAGGGATAGTGAAGGGGATCTTCTTCATGATAGCCAGAATTGGGCCTCTAGAATGGCCAGGAGGAAGATCCAGGTGGTGAGGGGGGAAGAACTCTAAGTCAATGGCGCAAGGTGGCTTAACCAAAGTGACAGGATCAGAACCAGGAGGAAAAGGATAGGCGCGGTTGTATTGTGTAGTGTGTTCACAAATAGATGCAAACAGAATGATTATATTGGTTGTCGTGTTCTGAGGCGCGGCACAGATACACAACTGGGAATACTAACCTTAGGATTGGATTTGTACTAAGTTTTGGTTAGAATGGTAGGGAAGGCTATGCAATTACCTTGCAGCCCTGGAAGAATAATATCTACTAGATGTGGCTAGAGAGGCGCCAAAGTACTGGGAGACACAAAGATAAAAATGTGAATAGAACTTAATTTTTAGTGGTGAATAAGAAATATAATATATAGTGGTTTGCAATACCTCAAAACAATACCAGGACAATAGGATCACTTGCCACAAGCATGAGTGGGGCAAGTGAGTTGCACAGAATCAGGAAACCAAACAATAGTATTTCCCAGTTTGGATACAGACTCATTTCAAGGGGCAAAAGCAAAAGAGATATATTTGTCCTCAAAATAACCCATTGAAGGCAAAATCAAAACACAGTGAATGGCAGCATTCACGACATTAGTGCAAAAATAGATAGTCCCTACAAGAAAATAATGGGTCCTGGGGATAAAGTTGTTTATTTTAATATTTCAACAGTGAGAAAGGCTTCTCCTCCTCACTACTTATAATTACTGAGGAATACTGTTGAAAATTGGCGTACGCCAGCAGGTTCAACATAAGAATTAAGAGGCAGGGGCACACACTCACTATATGCCTTTGGATGTGAAGATTCCAAAGACATTGAACAACTTGAATTGTAATGATTATCTTTATTGGGCCCTATACAAGTAGATAAAAAACTCTGCCCTTTGGCGCTTACTGCCAACACCTTATATAGGGGTATTTTCATATTATTAATCACCAGTCACTGGCAATGTCTTCTAGGACATTCCAGCGCATCATAGAGTCTTGGTTGGGTTGGAGGAAAAAGGGACAACCTTCTATTTTAGGGCACAATCCTGAAATGCCTAGCACAAGGACACCCTCTGCTAGCACATTAATCAGTGATCCTTTTTAATATATAAGATCACTTCCATATCTAGATCTAACAAGGAGTAAAATTAGTCATTCAAATCAACCCTGGTGCCTTGACGCTTTAGTATTAATTATATGATAAGTTAACACTAGTTTCCAAAAGGGTAATTGATTGGCCCTGGTTGATTGCCAATGGCCACCTAATGAATTAAGCTTTCCACAATCCCTGGTCAACAATTATTCACAAATACTTAGCCTTTTGTGCCCAAGAGGCTTGGTGGTATCATTTTCAGTGATACTTGTAAAATGGTTTGGAAATTGCACACTGGGACTTGGGGAGGGAAGGGTATTCTGGGCTGTTGTGAATCCCGCTATTCAAGTATTATTGACTTTGCCTTTGATGGGATTGCATTTTGAGTGCAAACCTTCATTCCCCTTTCTCCCTTCAAAATGGGCTTCACTTCAAATTGGGTGAAGGGCTCATTTACATTCTGACTAGTAAACTGAATGATCCTTGGCCCGCTTATGAGAGTGGCCAGTGATCTAACTGTCCTTCTACTGTTTTGTGGTAGACTATTACCCTATAAGAATCTAAATGATTCATCCAATAAAATTAAGTTCTGTTTAAACTCTTTCTTTGTGACATTCTTTGTACTTTGGTGCCTTCTTCATAGTCCAGTCTAGAGGAGATTTTCAATAATTATCATTCCTATGACCTTAAGGTAAAATCCTTATTCATTGATGAATACTAACCCTTGGCTTAGTACAAACCCAATCCTACTGTTAGGATTTTCTGTTGTGTTCATTGACTGCGCCCAAGTACACAACATGGGCCCTGACATGATCCCCTACCATAGTTGAGGATGAAGAGCACAGCTCTTTAATCCGAGACTTATATTCCTTCAGCAAGGTGGCGGCATTCTCCAGGTTAGATTCTGGTTCCCAAGTATTCTCTTCATGGGGGTATCCTTTTCATTTGACCAGGAAGTGAGGTTTTTAGTATCAGAGTTTGTGTCCCAGGATGGCTTCAACCTCATGTTCTGTGAAGCTTCCTAATTTTATAGATGGGGCAGCTGATCTTACTATCTGGTGCAGGAGAGAAGGTCATTTTTTCAATAACAGGGAGCAGTGTCAGGAATGACAATTTGGATGCTCCTAAATCTCAAAATACGGAACCAGAGTCAAACCCTGGACAAAACCCTTTGCAGACCTCCAGACTCATAGGCTGGGAGCGCAATAACCCACTACTAATTGATGAAGTTTCTGCCAGCCCGCCAGGATTTGAACCCTTGGCTGCCCTGCAGGATTCTGCAAGCAAACCGCCAGTGCAAGATGCCAGGAATTTCCCCGAGGTGCCAACGCCTGACGCCGGCAGTTTGCCCGGTAGAATAGATAAATTTCTTCCTGAAAGTTATTCCAAACTCCCCCAAAGTCCCGGGGAAGGCACTGAACCCAAAGAGGCACCCAATACCCAAATCAATAAACAGAAGGATTCAAAGTCTTTTCACCCCAAAGCAGCCAGTGGCAAACCACCAGTGCCAAGCGCCACACTGCCATCTGAGACACCCAATGCCAATCTGCCAAAGCCCAGAAAACCCAACCAGGAAGGAAGCCTGGAAGCGTGGGATAAATACCTGTCAGTCCAAGACCAACCCCCCATTGTCATTTTTAAATAAAGGTTATGAGATATCAGTTTCCCCAACTACTGTTGTATTTTATTCTTGTCATCTGCCAGTTAACTCAAAGATCATCTGACTTGCCTGCCAACCCGCTAGCTATGTACTGCCCACCAGGTGCTCCCTTTGGTCATGTCCAATTCATAGAGTACCCCTTAAAGCCAGAGTACAAGGAATACACCACCAACAACATACTAGCCTGGGACTCCTTGGCCAGAACTACTGAGAGAACCAGATACAACCAAGAAGGCCCTTGGTACATTACCAAGCCCCACCTGTTCAGAGATAAATACAACTTCCTTCCTGCCTACTAAATAGACATGGAACCACCCGTCACCCCCAAACCAATGCCAGTCTCCTCAGCCAAGCTCCCACTGGACCATACAAATAAGCTGTTTGGAATTGTATATATAACTCTCACAGGAGTAATAGATACTATTGTCCCTGCCGCTGGTCCGTGGTTGTGGCTGGGCAAGTCAATGTCCTACCTTATTAAGTTAGCACCAATCCTTTGGTGGGCCCTGCCCACCTGGTCCTCAACCCGCCAGTTCCCAGACGCTAGCAAGCCGGCCAATTAGGGTTGGTTCCCTGACAAGCGGTGGAATACATTGTAAATCTTCCATTCAGGGGTACTTCTAAACAGTATGCTACAGCACCAATGCGTTGTAAGACCTTTTAGGGACCTGTTTGCTGGGGGCTCAAGCTAGCACACTGGGCAGTGGTCTTGATGTTCTTTACGCTGAGGTAAACAAGGTCTCCTACTTCAATTGGTGGTCCAGGGCTTCATTTCTTTTCAGCAAAGTCCTTGTATACTTGTACTGCTCTTCTCAGGTTCTGGACACATTATTCTTGGCACAAGTGGATGTTGCTGACCTAATCTTGTTGTTGTAATATGGTTAGTGTAAAATAGCCATTGCTGACATCAATATACCTTCCATTAATTAGGCTCTAGTTCAAAGTTCCAAGTAGAATTGTAGCACAGATGAATAACCAGTCCAGTTGATCAACAGGTCATAACCTTAGAGGGTTATTTAGCCCATCAAAAATAATAACAATTGATGGGCTGAATACCAATATAATCTGAGATTGAAGCCTGATCAGAGCATCAGTGGCTAAAGATTAATTACAATCTCCTATATAACTTTTCACTGGTTATTATTAATAAAAGATTGAATTTACACAATATACATATTACTCATACTAGGATAGCCATTTATTAAGAACTTAGTTTCAAGTAAATTATACCACATTGTAATCCAATTTAAGCAAATAGCACACATCATAGTCTATGTTACAACATTCAATGCTCACTCAGAATGCAACAGCCCAATGGTAATTGCTGCCCTACCAGGGACTTGTCTTTTGCCTGGGGAGGGAATGAAGATGATCTTCTCCATACTTTCCTCCACCACTTGCAGGACCACCCTGACAGGTTCTTCACAGAGATTAATTGTCTTGCTGGTACAAGGGATTTTCTCCCTAAAAAATTTGTTGCTTTTGGTCAATTTATGGTTGACATGCAGCACCCCCGTCAAATAGAGGACCACTCAGCCTTACACCTGGACGTTCCAGTGCCACTCAAAGTGGATGGGAATGCAGAGCCTACCCAACAACAGCTGAAGCAGACTATCAGCAGCATGGACCACAGTGCTTATCAGAACACAGAAGCACATGGGAAGTTGGTGGTACTACCATCATATGGTACAACAGCCAAAGAGAAATTTAGAGACTTTACAGGGATTACTCCCAATCAGCTCCACTTACAGATGAAGACAATCAAACAAGAAAAAGAGTACTTGCATAGTTTTGCCCATCCTGTGATATGCCACAATTGCATTCATCTGGGATATCAACTCTCCTTCATATTGCATCAAGGGAACTTGATTAATAATCAAAAGGCATTTCTTTGATGTCTGTACAATGAGCTTGTAGGTTCTATGCCCAACATTAGCCACCAAATTAATAGTCTAGTCGGCCACCATAACTATACAGCTACTTGGTCTGCGTAGCTTGAGAAACGCCTGACCAACTATGTTGCCACAATTCTTGGAACAATGTTAGAACATAAAGGGGCTGGCAACAACTGGCTTTGTACAGTAACACATCATGTCAAAGGAGCAGAGGCTACATTTTGTTATCTTTGCAATGAGGTTGAGTTGCTCTGTTGTGCCATGAGGATAATTGATGATGGTTCTGCTTTAGAGCCTAACAAGGAGGCTACTGCCATAGTCCAGCAGGACATGTAGGAGATATCCAAGCATGTTAGTGAGATTGATAAGGGCCTTTGACAATCCCTTGCCATCTGTAGTCATTTCTATATAGAACTAACTAAGCCCATAAAACATATTGACCATAACCATGACCAAACAGAAGAGAATCAATATAACCTTGAGAGACTAGGAAACAGCCAACAGGCTGTTCAGGAAAAGAACAGTGTGTTATTTGATAGGCAGGAGTCTCAAATTGAGACACTTGAAGACAAACTACACACCACCAATCAAACAATTAAGGATATTGCCTGAGAGGTACAATCACAATGCAGCAATATCCAGCTGTTACAAGGACAAGTGAAGCAACTGCTCTTGTTTTACCCACGCCAGACAGGGTTGGAGCTGGAACCACAAGTCACTACCAGAAGAAGCCCAAGTGTTCTCTCTTCTAACAGCCAGGCACTGTCTTAATACCACCGCTCTTTCATAGTTATGAGAGCAACAAGGACAACATAGGTTGTACCATGCATAAGGTCTACGTGGTGGAACCAGTACTGGACATTAGTGAGATGCCCTTACCTGGGGCTGCGGCTTTAACATCTTGGACTAGCAATAAGCCTAGAGACACGGTATCTGAGCCACAATTCTGCACCTCAAACTCAAGGAATACTTCCCCGCCCCTCAGAAGAAGTTACAACTATAGCACTTCTTCTGTGATCCAGAACTTTAAACCCACAAATTTTCCCAAGTGTGATAAGAAGTCAAATGTTAATATGTTCCTCCGCTTATACAATAACTCAATGTATGGCGCAGATGATGCCATGAAGAACGCGGCTATCTTTAACTGTTTAGATTTCAAAACGCAAACAATAATCATGCCAAGACTTCCAGAACAAGGATGGACCTATGAGAATGTGTCCAGATCCTTAATTGCTGAATTTGGTAGTAAAAAAGCCCTTTTCTGTTGCAAGATGGAATTCACAGAAGGGAAGATCAAGAAAGGTGAAACTCTCCTGGAGTTTTTAGAACATTTCTACCTAGAGGCCCAGACTCTGGTCTCTATGGGAGCCACCACCTTTGTGGATGTGAAAGGAGCACTCCTAAATTATGTGCGTCCTAATTGTGGGTTATCAATTGCACTTAATTCTGGTATTTATGGTGCTCAAACAGCTCCAGAGTCACTTCACCACTTGGAGTTATTTAAAGAGCAGTTTGAGGTTCCCTTCCCAGACTACAAGAAATATATCTCTGTTTTGTCAAGAGAATCTAAGGGCAAGAGCTTGGAGAAAGATCCCTTGAAGAAACCAGCACATAGGTCTATGCCCTCAACCAATAACTCTGCCAATAATTGAACTTGCTACAAGTGTGGACAAATAGAGCACCTCTCTTGGGATTGCAATCAACCCAAGGCCAATTTCTGTCACTTGGGCCACAAAGGAAGCAAAGATGACAAGCAAATAGAAGAGGAAGGAGAAGAAGATAGTGAAGGGCCAAAAACTGATAAACAGTCAGGTTGAGGAGAAAACCCTGACTGCTAGCAGTAATAACCCCTCTCCAACTATTAATCCAGACCCCAACATCCCAGACCAGGACGGTTGATTGCTGGATCAAGAAGCCTGTTCTGATAGATACTTGCCTGATAAAGAAGAAATAAATGAAAACCTTTTACATCAGTTATTAGCTGTCAACACAGTCACTAGGAAGCAGGCTATCCTCACGGAAATTCTACCTTCCCAAGAGGCTGTTGATACCTCCTCTATATCCTATGCCAAGCAACTTTCTCTGCCATACGTCAAAGTTACTCATGAGAGCAACAGTGTTAAGAAGTTGTCAGAACTATTGAGGCCAGTGCAAGTCTCCACAAACTTGGATACTTTAAAAACTCTAAAGCCTGAACTAACAGCTGTGTTGGAGTTGTTTCTTTCTCAGTTTAAAGGTTTAGACATTCATAAGGTTACCAACATCATATCTCCTAATTACAGAGAAAGACATTACTGCACTTATATTGAGCTTGTAGTCCATAATCTCAGGGTAAGAGAAATCCTGTATTCTGGAGTTCCTGGAAACATTGTGTTGACCAGGTTAGTAAAGAAGTTGAATCTTGCTCCTGACATGGACTACAATAAGGAGTTTGAAACAGCCAGCCCTGACAGAACAAAGGCATTGGGTGCCTGTGATGATCCACATGTAAACAGGTTTGCAGGAGAGGATTGATTTGGCTTCAAATAAAGACACTATTATGAATATTGACAATGTGTTGTTGGTTGGTTGCAGGTAGAGGACTAGTAGGGAATGTTGGCTAATAGGGAAGGTAAGGCCTAGCTAGTAGGTGAAAAGACTACTAGGGGCAGATTTTGTCTCCATCCAGAAGAAGATATTAGCTGCTGTGGGCTAGAGGTCTTCACCCAGCAGGGAACTGTGGCTTCTTGGGGTGAAGAATGAGATAGCCCAGCAGGGAACTTAAGCTGCTTGGTGTGGGGAGTGATCCAGCCTGATGGGTAGCGTTTACTACTCAGGCTGGAAGATGTTTAGACCCTGGCGGGTAGCGCGGGCTGCCAGGGTAGATGAGTGTGCCAGCATGGTAGGGGACTTGCCTACCAGGGCTGTAAGTTTTGGACCCCTGGCAGGTAGCGCAAGATGCCAGGGAGGGGAAGAGCTCTGAGGTCTCTACATACCCTGATACGCTTAAAGGAGGTCTGTGAGCAAGCATCTTACCTTTCAGAATGGTAGGGTGTCCTCGTTTATGCCCCTATGAGAGCTTTGGGGAGAACACAAAGTGAGCATTGGAGGGCATAGATTTGCTCAGAGGTGTCACCAAGGTGGTTTTCTTGGGGAAGCAGCAGTAGAACTTGGTGTGATCAGGTCTCTGGGAAGTAAAGCTGATTACTTTGTGACTGAAAGCCCAGACTTAATCACCTGGGTGAGTAAAAACAATGGCATAGACTTTGATGATCTATGGTTAGATGTCCTAAGTGGAGTGCCACTTGTGAGGGCCCAGTCAAACTCCAGTTCAATGTAGACTCATTCCTGGGTCTACAAGTTCTGATAACAGGGACTGAGATAAATAACCAAGATGGTTCATGTTAAGGGATTGACAGAGAAGACTAGTAAGAAGGGCTGTATGATAACAGTGAAGACTAGTTGAGGAACTGTTGGTTCATATTGAAGTTTGGAACCAAAATGGTTCATTATGCAGGTGAAACCAAGGTGGTTCTTAGTGAGGATAAGTTGAAGGGCTCAAAGGTCATGATGCAGGAGTAGCTGGTCATGATAAAGGAGTAGCCAGAGGACTGATAATTTGTTTGAAGACTGGAATGAACTGTTTAGGGATTAAGATGATCTGTTTTGTGGACTAAGATGGACTGATTGCTGGTTAAGCTGAAGTGCTGAGAGATGTGGTTGAAGAGATGGTTGAAGGACCAGAAGATGTTAGTGAAGGACCAGAAGCTGACTTAGAAGGACTAGACAGACTGGATACAGAGGCTGAAAAGCTGATTTTGGTGTCTTAAAAAGGAAATATCAATATAAAAAGCAGTTAAATAAGGATTTTAAGCTGACAAAAATATGATATAAAAGAATTAAATATCATATAAAGGATGAGAAAGAGAGAAAGAAATTATGTACAGGATTTTAACTGTGAATTTATTGAGTTGGAATTGAGCCAAAAAGAGGCCAGAAATAGGATGGAGAAACTGTGAAGGCAAATATGCAAATTTTGCCATGAACAACTAGGAGAGGCAAAAGGGCAAGTAACGGGCAAGTTTGAAGTCGCAAAACATTAAAGGAAACACAGAGAAACGTTGAAAAATTGAGGGTTCAAAATTTGCACATGTAAAACATATGAGGAAGCTCTTGAGATTTGCTGGGGAAACATGACGGGAATCACAGAGAAACTGTTTGAAACGCAGAGCAGTTGTTTACCTGGAGCAAGCCAGCTTTGGGGTTGAACCATAGTCAAGAGAGGGTCATTTGGGTAAACTTTTTGGAAAAACAGTTGAATTGAGGTGTATGATTGGCTGCAAGCTGAAGTCTATTTAATCAGTGTTTTGAGGGCTTTAACTTAAGGGTTAAAGCCTAAAAAATGAGGAGCAGAAGCAGAAAATTCAGGACTTTCATTGGCAGAAGTAAGCTTAAAGTTTAATATATTGTAGAGAGAGAAAAACTGGATAGTTTAAGCTTTTGAAAACAAGAGTTATAAGAGAGATTTTGGTCTGAAACAAGGAGCTATAAAAGGGGGAGCTATCTGAGACTCTTCAGGGACTGGATCAAGTGGATTAAAAAGGCCACAAGAACTACAGAAGGAGATGAAGACCAAGATAAAGGTGTAGAAGCCCAAGATAAAGCAGCTAGAGCCAGAGATAAGGGGCCAAAGCTGGATCAGACTGCAGGAGCCCAAGACCAAGGTGCAGGTGCCCAAGACCAAGTACAAGTACAAGGAGTCCAAGAGTGTCAGGGACCCACTTGACAGGGAACAAATTCCCTATTTGGTGGACCAAGGCTCCTAAGTTAAGCCCTGCTATTACAGAACCAATGGGTACCGTGATAATGGCAGGATGGCCTAAATGACCCAGGTAGGCAAATCTTCCCAGCATAGAGCTGAAGTGACCAAGCATATAATATCCCGCCATGTATGTTAAAAGGTAGAAGGAGGCATAAGGTCTAACCAACAAAGGCTCTGCTGGAGGAGGAGAGTGAACAAGCAACCATAGTGGAACTTGTGACCCCAGTGTCCGGAGGGGTACTTAAACCAACCATGGGCTAGAGATTCCTTATGGAGAGCGTCATCAGGGGAAGAGTTGTGCCAGTCAGTAGTTGGCGTTGGGTTCTCCAAGCCTTTACCACAGGCAAGAAGGATGCTAGAAACCAGAATAGGAATAGAATTCCTTTCATGGCTTCAAAAATATGAGATCAGAAGATAAGTTTGAGCAGATGTGGAGTAGAAAAGTCTTTATTGTTGGAACAAGTATAAGGGATAAAAAAACTGATAGCTTAAATACTCAAACTGGACTGGAACAATTTAAGAGGATTCTACAATGTGAGAGGATTTCCCAATGATTTTCATGAAGATAATGTTTGAGAGTAATACCTTTTGCATATGTGACTTGATTTGGGCTTGGAGGGTTAGTATAATATCATAATTCAAAGAGAAGAAGAAGGAGCCAGCCACAAGATAAGGGACAATTGAGCAGTGTCTATCCTGGAACTTAATTAATTTAAGGTACAGAGCAGTATAAGTTACTAATAACAGTGGATTAAAGAGCGGCAAGCAAACTGGAGGCAGCCAATCAGCTTTTGAGCGTATAGTGACGTCTCTTATTGAGTTAATTTTGAAAACAGAAGCAGAACCAAAGTTGGGAAGTTTGTTCAAAAGCTTGAATTCAATATAAAAATTTACTATAAGTTGATCAGTTGACTGTGAGTTAACACTTGGCTTGTTTTTAGGGTTCTGGGTTCAATCCACGTCTTGCTTAAAAACCATGTTAACAATATTATCCAAAGAATTGTGTTCAACTGTTTGTGCTGAATAATAACCCTTTCAATAATCCATATGATTAATGTAGTCAGGGGGAAATTCCCTGACAAAGAGATTGTTGGAGGACTACAATTATTGACAAACCCATATTGTTTCCCTTACCCAGGCATTTTATCAGAAGGTTTCTAAGGGGATCTTCCTTCTGACTGTGAATAAAGGCCTGTTACAACCCCTGTCCAAATTTCCAGTGTTTAGAATACAAGCCCAATGAGTGAACTACCACATATCTTTTACCCTAGTCAAGGGGAAGAAGATACCTATTGTCAGAGTTGTAGGAGATTTGCCACTAGTAAGTCTTCCCAGGAGGAGGGGGAGAAATTGACTAGGCATCTTGAGAAAACAGATAGGAGAAGGGAGCTTATAGGGAACAAATCTACTAGTTTTTTACAAGAATGGTACAGGCCCACAGAGAGTTTGGCGCCCACTGAAGTACAGGTGCATGGTGGGGATAATTGCCTAGTGATTGGAAAGGTGCTGGAAGAGTTTGCAGTTATGCAGGCCAAATACAAGCTTCTGATCAACCACTCACCACTGCTGGGGAATGATAACTCCTCCAAGCTGGTCCCTGGATATGACCCAGGACACACTTTGGGGACTGGTGACCAGGAACCCCACAGTGCCTATTCCTATTTATCATTGCGTTTTGGTAAGCTGGTAGTAACAGCACCAGCAATAGTGTTGCGCAATGAAATCTATGCCATTTTGATCAGTACAAGCTTCATGGCTACATACAGAACTATCATCAACCACTAAGATAGTTTACAGTATTTTGGGCCATTTTGCGCCTATGTTCTACCTTGGTGACAGACCAACTGATCTTCCTACCAAGAAGATACATTATATAAATATGGAGTACACCAATGAAGACATGCCTGTAGCTTACACCTTGCAACAGCGCAAGATAAAAACCTTGCCACTGTCTACTAAGGAGTATAAGAGGATCCCATTGTATTCTGCCAGTGAGTTTTCTATACCAAGCAGGTCCCAAGTGATAAACAACACAGGCTTGTCTCAGCTTCCCAAAAGGTTTGCACAGTGAGGTTGCTGGATTACATAATGGTTCCCAGTTAGAACCTTGGATCTACCAGGTATTGTTATGCCTTCTTTGGAAGAAATCCTAGTGCTCCTGGGTAATTTTTTGGATAAGGCACTAAAGGTGAAACAACACTAGCTACTGGGATACATGAAGTTAGAGGAAAATTTTAGTCCAATGAATATCTCTCCTTTTAGAAATTTTAGTGAGTTTGCACTATCTTGCAGCCAGCCTAAGCTTCTGTCGCTAATTCCGCGCAAATCTCTGAATGGACTAACAGAAGATCAGAAAGATCAAGCCTTACACCTCTTCAAGAAATATAGGGATGTCTTTGCTGAGCACAATACAACCTAGGCAAGGCTATAGGAGTTGAACATGTGCTATAAATTCAAGGAACTGCTCCTATACGCTCAAGGTCTATAAGACGCAGTTTAGCTAACCAAGCCATTATCAATGAGGAGCTACAAAAATTGCTATCTGCTGGCCTTTTGGTTCCCAGCAAAAGCCCTTGGTCCTCACGTTTACTGATTGTAAAAAAGAAAGATGGCATTAATTGTGTGGTGATGGACTACCACAAGTTGATTTCTTTCATAAAGAAGGATTCATATCCCTTGCTGCACATTGATGATACATTGGATAAGCTAGGAGGCGCAAAATATTTTAGTGCAATGAATCTGATCAGTGGATACTGTCAGATTGACCTTCCAGTAGCAGACCAAGAAAAGTGTGTCATCATAACAGAGCAAGGCCTTTTCCAATCAACCAGAATGCCGCAAGGACTGGTAAACACTCCAACAACATTCCAACAAACCATGGATACTGTAATGGGAGATCTTAAGTTGACTTGCATACTGGTCTAACTTGACTACATTAATGTTTTCTCTCACACCTTTGGTCAACATTTGGAGCACTTGGAAGTGGTGTTTAAGCAACTCATTGCAGCTAATCTTAAGCTGAATCCAAGGAAGTGTAACTTCTTTAAGGAACATCTGAAACTCCTTGGGTATATTATCAGCAAAGAGGGTTTACGGCCTGTTCTTGCTAAGGTCAAAGCCATCACACATAGGCAAACACCTACTAATAAGAGGGACGTACAGGTGTTTTTAGGAATGATTGGTTACTATAGAAGATTCATATCAAACTTTGCAGATCTAGGGGGTCAACTTTTCCACCTGTTGAAGAATTAAGTCAAATTTTCTTGGACACCAAGCTGCCAGAAAGCCTTTGAGGATCTAAAAGTCACTTTGGTATTAGAGCCAGTACTCTCATACCCAAATTTTGAGCACCCTTTCATTGTAAATACAGGCGCCAGCCTAAAAGCAATTAGTGCTGTTCTTTCTCAGTTTAATGATAGCAACCAGGATCACCCTGTGAGATACTGATACTGTATGCTTAATAGTCATGAACGTAACTACACGGTTACAGAAAGGGAATGCCTAGCAGTCATCTATGCTTGTCAACAATTCAGAGTATACCCCCACAGAGTGCACTTTACAGTGGTAACTGATCATGCCTTGCTTTAGTGATTGAATACACCAAAGGACCCTGAAGGACAACTGGCACAATGGGCTATCAAGCTTCAAGCTTACAATTTTGAGATAATCCATTGTGCTGGCGCCATGCATCAGAGCGCGGATTGCCTTTCTTGCCTTCCAACCATAGCTTTGGTTTCACCAACAGCAGACAAGCTTTACAATAAGTTGATTTTAAAGCCTTCTATGTGAGGGGAGGAGCCACTTGAGGTTCAGAAAATTCTGAAGGCTCTTGGGGTGGATACTTGTGTCAAAGACAAACAGCTCCTCAAACAGTACAAAGGGAAATGGTTACCCTATATTTGGCCATCCTTACATATAGATGCAGTAGTATCAGCTCGCCATACTGTGGGTCATGGTGGTATCCAGAAGACGCTGAATCTTCTTCAACAACATTGCTACTGGGAAGGGATGCACTCTGGCGTAGCAGAAACACTGGCTGCTTGCCACAATTGTAATATAGAACAACCCAAGTTCTTGAGTTGTCATCATCAATTGATCTGACCTGGTCTCGTATTTCACACAGTTGCAATTGATGTAATAGGAACATTATGCATCACAACAAGTAAGAATAAATTTGTAATAGTGGCCATGGATCAACTGACTAAGTGGGTGGAGACTAAGGCTATTCTGAATCAGTCTTCCTTAATCACAGCCAAGTTTATACTTAGGAACATTCTCTACAAGCATGGCTGCCCTCAGACTTTATTAACAGATAATGGCTCCACTTCACCAGTTATATGATACCACTGTTGAACAAGTTAATGGGCGTTTGCAGTATCATTTCAACACCATACCTCTTTCAAACAAAAGGAATGTTAGAAAGAACTAATATAAGTTTAGTTCAGATCCTAAGGAAGCTAAGCCATAAGCACAAAACAGAATGAGAAACGTATCTTCTGGCAGCTACCTTTGTGTACAACATTGGATTTCATAGAGCCACCAGGAAAAAATCTTTCCAACTTCTGTATGGACAACAACCTAGTCTTCCTCCTCACCTGTAAAGCCTAGTTAGTTCTGGTGATTCCCTCTCACCTGATGCATATTTGAAGAGACTAGCTCAGACTCTTATCAAATTAAGGTCTGAAGCTTACTCTACCAGTCTGGATACTAAGGGAAAGGTCAGGGATTGCACAGAAAAGAGTCACCCTGCTATTCCTGAACATGAGATAGGAAGTATGGTATATTTCTACTGTAAACTCACTTCCCTCTTTGGCCTTGGATAGGAATGTTTCCCCCCACCGTACAAAGAAATCCGCTCAAAGTCCAGCTAAACCACTCAACTTGCTCAAAGATTTAGCCCACACTGTTGATGAAAGCTTTGTAGTGACATACCCTGTGGATGCTCCAGCCTTCACCGCTCCTACCATGGAGGAAACTCTGATGAATTTGTACTATTTTCTGGACTGGTGTCAACTATTATTGAAGAGCATTATAAGCAACCATTCAAGGGACGCCACATCAAAGGTCACAAATTTAAATGATTCACAGTTGTTTGGAGTAGACTCCAGCCAATTACATGATACTTCAGAAATTAGCATGGAATCTGCCAAACCCCTTGCTTGGATCAGCAAGGTTTCTTTTCTACCCAATTGAATTCAGGCCAGGTGATCATGTGACCTCACTTTGCAACCCTCCCTCCTTTTCACAAGGCAAAAGGACTTTCAGTCCCCTGCTTGTTGACTCTCTATATTCATTAAAATTTGGAGTTCAGTTCATATACTTTGCCATTTTTAATAGGTCTTAAAAACTCAGTTTCTGAGTTGGCTTTTAAAATTCTAAAAGTGTTAGTTGTTACTTTGAACAAACTTACCTTCCTATATCCTGTTCAAACCCGGTGGTTGCCCTCAAAAACTCAGGAGAAGTGTTGGTGGATAGTGTTTATTTTAGAATCCAACACCTTCAAAAATCCACTTTGAACTTTAAATTTGGGCTGTTTTTTAATAAAATCTCTATTATTATATTGAGTTTTCTTGTTTTTCACACAACTTCAAACCTGCTTTTGAGATTAGACAACATCAAAGCATCCCGCAATCAATTACAAGGTATCCAAAGTAGTCTGACACTCTCTTTTCCAGCCTTGTTTGTATCTACCCAAATTCCTATAATTTTTATAGAAAAAGCCTCTAAAACCATATCATTGAGCTATGAATTTTCAAGAATTTTTACTGATGATACTCCCAGTTGTAAAATTTGTTGTATTTTCTCTGGGCCAATTTTTGTTGCTGCTATGGTTGACCTCCCCAGATCTTTGGGATTGGCTCTCCTCTTCTGTGCATCTTATGGGCAATGAACCTTCCAATCTCCTATATCTTCCAGCCACCCTTCTTGCTTCAGGAGAGGTGTTGGTCAAGAGTCTGACCTATGATGATCTAGAGCTGTACCCCTCTAATTCTGCCTTGCTTGCACCTGCTGCCAAGGAGGTACCTCTTTCTCCTCAACTGGAGAGCAATAAACCTGCTCTCTTGTTGATGCCTGAGGCCCCAACTTCTGTCCCCTCCTGTGCTCCTTGGTTACTCTCCGGGCTCCTGTTGGTGGGATTGAATACTTACTTCCCCCAACTGTCTCCAGTGTCTTCCCTATGGTTACCTCTGAGAGAGGCTGTCCCAGTGATTCACTGGGCGGCATCCTGATGGTTTGTCTCACCAGGATGGGAGCCAAACATAGTTAGTTTAGCACCCCTTTCTCACATCTACAGTAACCAAGGGTACAGTTGAAAAAGCAAGCAGCCCTCATTATTGTCAGGGATCCAGTCTTGGGCGGCCAGCCTGTTGTTTTCAGGAGTAACTTGGGCTGGGGTTTTAGCGGGCATAGCCCACCACAAGAGAGGAGCTAACTTAAAAAGGTAGGAGACAAACTTTCCAACCCAGGACCACGGGCCAGCAGCTGGGATTATAGTGTCAATCACCCCTGTGAGGGTATGTACACAAACCCAAATAGCTTGTCAGTGTGGTCAGTTGGGAGGTCAGGTGAGAAAGCAGGCATAGGCTTGGGTGTCACAGGTGGTTCCATGTGGGTATTGTAAGCAGGAAGATAGTTGAATTTCCCTCTAAACAATTTGGGTGTTGAGAATATCCACAGGCCTTGACAGTTGTATCTAACTGCTGATTGTATGCAGGCCAAATAATCAAGTTTGAGTATCTTTTCTGGTGTATAGTCCTTATATTTGGCATTCAAAGGGTAATTGGTGAAGTGGACGGGGCCAAAGGGTACACCTGGAGGGCAGAAAACTGCGGGCAGAGGGACAGGAGTGCCAGGAGATCTCATACTGAATTATTAGATGGCAAATACAAAATAAGGCGGTAGCTGTGTAAGCTAAAATAACATAACCTTTATTCAAAAAAGTCAATAAGTTTGGAGCGCAGGGTCCTTTGGTCTATATAGCACCCCACTTCCAAACTTAATATTTTCCATGGGGGGTTCATCAGGGCATTGGGGAAAGTGGGCCCGGGGGATCTGGGTGCTTGGGTTCAAAGGCAGCAAAATGGCGCTTGGGCCGGGAGTTCTTTCATTGGTCAAAAATCTTGAATTGGCTACTTGATTATCTTGCTCTAGAGTTGTGGTCATGGGGTTGGGCCACAGGCTTGTGCCTCCTTCCAGGGATGACTCTTGATTGACCACTAGTGTAGACTTCAAGCTCATGAAGCTAATAGTTGAAATTTTGTTTCCTCTATTAGGCGCTTTAATTAGTCCTCCATTTGGTGCGCTGATTTCCTTGGTTTGGCTTGCTTTTCTATTTGGGCCAACATTCTTGGTATCAGCTTGTGGGGGCTCAACTTCAGGAAAAACGCGGGCCCGGCGGCCCAAGGGAATCTAGGGTCAGGGTTCAAATCCCACTCCCAGGCCTGGGTTTCCAGGAAGGAAGAATTATCAATCCTGACAATTATGGCAAGGCATGGTCAAAGTTGTTCAGAAAGTGGGAGTAGACAGCTACACCCTAAATGATCTGAAAACTGGCCAATTAATCACTTGAGGCCATACACAATATATGCACAAGGCTCCTAGTGGTTAAGAATAATTCCCCTTATAGGTAATAACTTGGAAAAAGAAAAATCATAATGAAAATAATCCATGAGTTGTTACCCTATTCACAATAAGAAGGAAGATACCGCATATAAGGGAAAAGAAATAATAGTTATGTTGCAACACTTTATTAAGGTGCAAGTTCTTCTAATACTAGACGTAATTAAAGGGGAATTTGTGCACATGCAGCATATATAAGTCACACAGAAGGAAACCAGCAGAAGCCATACAGAAGGAATGGGGATGAATCAACTGGTAGGAACCTGACAAAATTTATTCCTATGGAGTATGGGAATGCAATTCCTAGGAGGATACACTCCAATAGCAGGCTTTCCCACTGTGCATACTCTTCTGGTGTTTTGTTGCCCACAGAGTACATCATATTGAGCAATCATTTGAGGTACTCAGGAATATGGTGAAGATGTTGGTGGTAGACAGACTTTGATTCAAACATGACAAGGTTTCTAACGGCTTCATAGATTGTTAGCTTACTGTATCTTTGTAGCTTGGTAGGTCCAGCGTAGCACTCATGGCTCTTTGAAGGCAGTATTTATGACTGTCAGAGCCATCTCATAAAGGAACTGATCCTGCAGCTGAATTGGGATTCATCCAGGCAACAAAGATGACATTCAGTAGCTCTAGTGCACAAGACTTCTAATTAGACAATAGGGAAATATCATCAAAACTGAACTGGTCAAGTTATACCTCCAAATAGTCCATCAGTTTAGGAATTGGTACCTGCCAGTGAACTGTGTTCCAAACTTCAAGCTTCTGTGTAGAGATCATGTATGGATGCTCCAGAGCAAGCATTGATACCAACCACATAGTAAAGGAACTGCATAACTTCAGCCTTAGTATTGAATCCCAAAAAACATGCAGGTACATGTCTATGTACTGCCTGTGTTGGTCTTCTTGAATTACAGCAGCAGTACTTGGGTCGTCCGTTGCATTTAGGTTTTGAAGTCTTGTTGATGGAGAACTAGGAATAGAGCACTTTGCCTGACTGGGTTGAGCAAATAGATTCAGTGTCTTTCTTGGAGTCACAGTGGAAAAGAGCATGGTAGTATTTGTTGGCGTGCTTGGTTGGTATGCACTACCACTAGGGGAGCTTAACAGAGCTATGTTGATTTCACTGCCTAGTATTTTGTCAAAGTTATCCTTTTCTTTTGGTTCCAAGATGATTGATGGGCATGGTGGTTCCCTGGGGCTTGTTCTTTTAGAGTTAACACAGTTTGCAGTTACTCTTTGTTGCGGCTGATCAGTATATTGTATTACTGGCTTTCTTACTTGTTTGGGACAGTTAACCATAGTAAGATAGAAAGATACGCTGCCGTAATGTCTAGTTTAGTGGGGGGAAATGTTGTAATGTGGTTAGTGTAAACTAGCTATTACTGACATCAAAAAAACCATCCATTGATTAGGCTATAGTTCAAAGTTCTAAGTAGACTTGGTGCACAGATGAATAACCAGTCCAGTTGATCAACAGGTCATAACTTTAGAGGGTTATTTAGCCCATCAAACAATCATAACAATTGATGAGCTGAATAACAATATGATATGAGATTGAAGCCTGATCAGAGCATCAGTGGCTAAAGATTAATTCCAATCACCTATATAACTTTTCCTGTGTTATTATTAATAAAAGACTGAATTTACGCAATTTACATATTACTCATACTAGGATAGTCTTTTATTAAGAACTTAGTTTAGGGTAAAGTATAGCATATTGTAATCCAAGTTAAGCAAATAGCACACACCATAGTCTACGTTACAACACTTGTCATTCTGGGTTGTTGTCTTCCTCTATGGGAGGGGGCCCCATGTGGGGTTGAATCCATAGTTGGCCTTAAAGGGGAACATGCTGGTAGAGCTGTGGTCTTTGTTGTTGTACGCAAACTGAGCCATTGATAGGTGAGTTACCCAGTTGTTCTGTTCTGAGTTTAAATAGCATCTTAAGTACTGTTCAGGGTCTGGTTCACTCTCTCAGTCTGTCTGTTGCTCTGAGGGTGATATGCAGTGGACAACAATCCTTTTATCCCCAGGTCTTTTGGAATTTGGGCCCAAAACTTGGAGGTGAATTGTGGGCCTCTGTATGACACCACTTCTTTTGAGAGCCTGTGGTTAATTAATACTTAGTTCCTGAATAGGATGGCTGTTTCCTTTGCAGTTAATTTGGTTGTTGTTGGGATGAAGTGAGCCATTTTGGTGAAATGGTTGCCAATTGTAAAGATTCAAATCAAATACCTTTGAAGTAGATAGCTCCACAATATAGTCCATGGATACTGATTTACAAGGGCCTTCTGCAATCTGAAGAGGTTGTATTAAGCCTTATGGCTTTCTGCGCTTAGGTTTGGTACATCCACATGTCTTGCAACCACTGAGGAATTCCTCAATCTTTAATTTCATCTTGGGCCACATGTAGGTTCTCTGGATTTACTTGAGTGTCTTTGTACATCCCAGGTGTCCCAAAATGGGAGAGTTGTGGTATTCTTCAGTATCTCAAAGCGCAGTGGTTCTTCTGGTATGTAAGTGTGTCTGTGTATTGTAGGGTGTTTCTGTGTAGTGAGTAGCCTGTTTGATAGCATTGTATGTTCATATCTTTTCTTAAGTCTTCCATGATAAAGATGCAGTGATTGTCTAAGGTCTGGACTGATTGGATGTCTTTCTCTTCTACTAGCTAGTCCTAGGAATAGGAGCATTGATTCAATCATGTTGGGAGACAGTAAGGATTCAGTGTTGAATTACTCAATCTCTTTAGCGCTAGGAAATAGATCTACTCTTTGGATTAGGACATCTGGTACAATGTTGATATTTTCAGGTTTGTAGCTGATTGATAAGTCATAATCTGATAGGAATAGGGCCCATCTAGCTTGGCGCTGGTGTAGTTGTTGTGGCTTGAAGAAGTACGTCAGGTTCTTGTGATAAATCATGATTTTTACTGAGTGGTTGGCATCACACAAGTATCTTCTCCAATGTTTTAAGGACTGGATAATAGCAATCATGTATTTGTTATAGATGATGTAGTTTAACTCATGTGAAGTAAACTTTCTTTAGTAGTAAGCTACAGGGTGAAGCTTACAATCATGTTACTCCTGAAGCAACACCCCCCTAATTCAAAGTCAGATGTTTCTGTCTCCATAATAAAGGGCTTATTGTAAACTGGTATTATAAGGACAGGGGCAGACACAAATGTGTTATTCAGAGTCTCAAAAGTGGATCTGGAGGTGTCATCCCACACAAACAGGTGTTTTTTTGGAGGTGAGGTGGTTCAAGGGCAATCAGACAGAAATTATCCAAGCCCATGAAGCTTCTGACTTCCTTGCAGTTCTTAGGTTCTGACCATGACATCACAGCCTCTATCTTGTTAGGTGTCATAGCAAATCCTCCTTTTAGCACATTGTACCCCAAGAACTCTACTTCTTAAAAGAAGTCAAATTTTTGGAGCATAACAAAAAGTCTGTGTTACTTGTAGCATTGTAGGACAGCTTGAAGGTGTTTGTAATGTTCTTCTGAGGTGCAGCTGTAGATGAGGATGTCATATAAGTAAGCTACATAGCACTGGTTGTCAATTTGCGCATTATTATTTGAAATGATAAATAACTTGGGCAAAAAGTCTTAAATACAGAAGTCTTGTGGTTCTTGCTTTAAGCCCATTGGTCTGGGTATAAATAATAGATATTGTTGTGTTCTGAGGCGCAACACAGACACACAACAGGGAATCATAAATTTAGGATTGGATTTGCACTAAGTCTTTGTTAGAATGGCAGGGAAGGCTATGTAATTACCTTGTGGCCCTGATTAAATGATTTCTACTAGACGTAGCTAGAGAGGCAGCAAAGTACTTGGAGACACAAAGACAAAAATGTGAATAAAACTTAAACTTTATTGGATAAAAAGATTGGGAATATATACTGTGTAGCTTTACCATAAAACAGTACATGGACAGTAGGATCACTTGCCATAAGCATGAGTGGGGCAAGTGAGTTGCACAAAAACAGGAACCAAACAATTGTAAATCCCAGTTTGAATACAGACTCATTTCAAGGATCAAAAGCAAAAGAGAGGGATTTGTCCTCTAAATAACCCATCAAAGGCAAAATTGAAACATTGTGAATGGCGGCATTCACAACATTGCCCCATTCTAGATTAGCCTTGGGGGTAGTACTTGCGGAGGAACTTGGCATGCACTCAGGCAAACATGCAACCACTAGAGAGGAGTTTCACAGTGTAATCTAATTTACGTTTAAAGTAACTTCTAATGGTCTAACTCATAAGGTATCCAAATTATAAGCATGTCCTCTCACTCTGTGTTGGTAATACCGGACGTGGTCCCCAACTTTGAACTCTGGTAAGGGGGAGCACCCAGCATTATCAGGAGAGAGCTCAAGCATCTTGGTCTCATATGCAGAGGTATACACTGTGGCATGTATGTCAATTACACGGTTGACTAGGTCTTTGATATGGGCATCAGGGTCCATAGCCTTATCAGAGGAGAGTAGGGGCCTCCCAGGAGCAACGGAGTGGTGGCCTCACTCCCATATAGCATAGAAAAGGGGGAATATCTGGTGACACAATGTTTTCTAAGGCAATAAGCAAAGAGAGCAGCGGGTAAGTACAGATCCCAGTTTGCAGCATCAGAGTAAGTGAGTTTCCGCTGATAGAAACCAGAGTCAAATTTTCACGCTCAACTGCCCCATTGGTGGAAGGATTATAGGGGGCAGAGAAATACAGGTGAGATCCCAAGGCCTCAAAAACAGAGGTTATCAACTTGGCATTGAAGTTAGTCCCATTTTCAGATAGCAGCACTTGAGGGCAGCCATGGCGGTAGAAAACATCTTATAACAGGAAGGCAGCAGTTATTTTAGCAGTGATGTCCTTAGTAGGGTGAGCTTCTACCCATTTGCTGAAGTGATCAACAGCAATCAGGATAAAGCAACATCCAGAGCAGGAGGAGGGAGAGGTCCTACAGCGTCAATGCTGATAGTGTGAAAGGCATGTTGAGGGGGAACTAATTTGAACTTGTGGGAGGCAGCTTGCGATCTCTGGAGCTGGAAGTTGTGGCAACTAGCTATGATGTCTGGAATAAGCAGGCAAAGGTTTTCCCAGAAGTAATTCTTCTGGAGCCAGTCAAAAGTCTTGGTGATGCCTCCATGCCTGGTCTCCTTATGAGCTTGTAGCACCAACAAAAGGCAAATACTAGGTTATACATAAGGCAGGTAATGTTCTTGTACTTATTTGAAGAGCTGATTGTCACAAATGAGCATATCCTCAGATAGTTTGGACAGGGCTAATTGGACTTCTTCTATCTCACTCTCCCAAGAAGAAGGATATCCAATTATTTCATACAGGCAATCAGCTTCAGGAGGGTGTAGAGCAAGGATGGGCATTCTGGATAATTCATCAGTGTTCTGATGTTGAATCCCAGGACAATGCAACAAGTGAAGTTGTAACCTTGCAGGCAGAGAGCCCATTTATCTAGTTGTCCTTCTGGTTCCTTAAGCTGTTATAGCCACTTAAGCAACGCATGGTCAGTGTTTAAAGTAAAAGGGGTGCCATTGCATAATGACAGAACTTCTTGACTGCATGCAACACAGCAAGGCACTCTTTCTCCATAATGCTGTAATTATTCTCATGCTTCTTTAGGGCACAAGAAGTATAAGCCACAGGGTGATCTACACCATCATCCTCTAGTTGAGCCAAGATGGCCCCAATAGATAGGTTGCTAGCATCAGTGTATAGGATGAACTCCTTATTGTAGTCAGGATACACTAGGATGGGAGCCTCTTTGAGTTTTTTAAGGGTCTCCAAGGCTTGTTGCTGACTAGCGGTCCATTTGAAAGGGGCATTATGTAACAGCTGGACCAAGGGTTTGCTTGTATTGGCAAAGTCAGGGATGAACCGTCTGTTTTAACCCATCATTCCAGAAAGACTTGTACCTCTTGCAGGTTGGTGGGTTAAAGCATTTTTTCAATAGCTTCAACTTTCTTGGTCATTGGACAAATCCCTGTCTGGGTTACCTCATGGCCCAAGAATTAAAGGTGTTCCTTAAAAAAGGCACACTTAGATGGTTTCAGTTTAAGAACAGCCTCTCAAATCTTTATAAAAACTTCTTTAAGATGAGCCAGTTGATCTTTAAAGGTAGCACTGAAGACTTTTATGTCATCTAGGTATACAAGGACACATGAAAGCTTCAAGTCACAGAGGATGGAGTCCATGGATTGTTGGAAGGTAGCAGGGGCATTGTAGAGTCCTTACAACATACATGTAGGCTCAAATAACCCTTCAGAGGTGATAAGTGCTGCCTTATTTCTATCCTTAGGAGA
Organism: Entomophthora muscae; assembly: GCA_014839935.2. Taxonomy (NCBI): domain Eukaryota; kingdom Fungi; phylum Entomophthoromycota; class Entomophthoromycetes; order Entomophthorales; family Entomophthoraceae; genus Entomophthora; species Entomophthora muscae. The sequence goes on along the minus strand of QTSX02002309.1, from coordinate 39,114 downwards.
GGGATCAACTTGCCAGTACCCAGATGCTAGATCCATAGCAGAGAAGAACTTGGAGCCTCCAAGGCAGCAGAGAGCATCATCAATACATGGCAAGGGGTAAGAGTCCTTTTTTGTTAAGGAGTTCAATTGTCAATAGTCCATCACAATACAATGACCTCCATCCTTCTTCTCAATATGAGCAAGGGGGAGGCCCACAGACTTTGGGAAAGAGCCAGTAGCCCAGCGTCTAAAAGTTGTTTGAGCTCTTTAGAAACCTGAGCGTCCTCTACGCAACTGCGGCAATATGATTTAGCCCAGAAGGGGGGAGAGTCTCCAGTATCAATCTGGTGGATAATGCCTTTGGCTAAACCATAATCAGTACTATCTTTAGTAAAGATATCTGAGAACTTTCTAGCAAATCAAGCACCCCCTTCTGTTGGACCGGGGATAGCTGCGGGAAATCTTGTGCAGTAAACAAGGATAGGACTTGGGGTTTGCCTTCAGGCAAGTTAAAGTCCTAGAACATACCAAAGGGATGAAAAAGATAGGATGTCAGGAGCATTCAATAAATGCCATAGCCAACAACCTGCCCTCTAGACACATGTATGGGGAGAGCAGTCAAGTTGACGACCAGAAGTTGAACAGGGTCTTTATGGGAGACATCCAAGATTCCTGGGCAGAGGTAGGGTTTGTTGCGTCCTAGCAAGGGAGGAGAGAATAACTCTAGGAACATACACTCAGGTAACTCATATGATATTTGAGAGTCCAGGATAGCTTGCAATCCAGGGGGATAGAAAAAGTGGAGATGCCAGGATAGGGATCCCCTCAGACGCAGGACAAGCCATAGAAGCGTACTTCATGTTGGATGAGTGGGTGTGGTATTTTAGAGTGAAAACACCAGTGGGATATTCTAAGTCACATGTCTTGAGGCGCTTCCCAGGATCTTTAACTGGCTTTTTGAAGATCAGAGGGACCTCATACCCTAAGATAGAGAGGTAGTGATCCTTCAGGTTGATGATCTCATTGTATTCTCTAAGGAACTGTGTAACAATGGGGAGATTGTAACTCTCATTCTCCAAAACTTCAGCAGGAGCGGCAAAGAGTAGCTTGCCAAACCTCATGGGAAGAGCCAAATAAGCCCCTAATGTACAAGTCATAGATAGCCCAGCTATATCATACAACTGGTGATAGTTAAGGTTGGGGAGAAGTTTGAGCTTCTTGACAAGCTTTGAGATGACGTTAACAGGAGATCCAGTGTCCAAGACAGCCTTTATTTTGCCTTTTGGATGGATATTTCCAAACAAATGGTAGTACAACCAAAGGGTGGAAGAACGGCCAAGATGTCATGGGCTTCTGCTATCTCTTTGTCACATTTTTTAATCATGCATCTCAAGCCTGGAAACTCCTTATAGACAGTCTGTAGAGGAAGAAAAACTGAAACATTTTTGAATACAGCATTAGCAATTTCAGCAGCTTCTTTAGACATCTCTACAAGCACAGGAGACCTATTATATTGAGTGATATAGGGATGAAAGACAACCTCTATGCCTTCAGACAAAGCCTTGGCGGTCCTTGTAGTTTCCCAGAGAGTTTTTTATAAGGGACAGCAATGGTCTTGGAGACGGCAAGAACTGAATACCCATAAGAGTCAGGATCCTTAACATCTGAATTGTCCATCAGAGTTTTCAGAGATATTGTGTAAAAGCAGCAGAATCAGAGGAGCCTCAGAGTCAGCAGGCATAGAGTCAGCTATGAAGGGGGAAATTGAAGGACTGGGTGGAATTTTCAATCAAGAGCATCTCTTCCTCTAGGTTGACTTATCTTTTCCTGCCTGTTCCTTTATATATGCTCCTTAAACTTGAGGGTTAGTGCAGACCTGAGAATGGTGACCTATTTGTCCACAGTTATGGTAACCCTGTTGTTGAGGAGGATTCTGTAAGTTCATGGTAAGGATATGCGGACCACTTGAAGACAAACCAGAATTAGAGGCAGCAAAATTCTCATGCACAACCGCTCCATAATGGGTAAGGTGCATATCCTGCAACAGGTTTTTATGATCTTCATTGTCATAAATTATATTTCAATACTTGTATTGAAAAACTGGAAATTGAAACCCAGGTCTCAAGGAAAGCCTTATGTTGATAGAGTAGACAGGAAACTGCCCAACTGCCAGTTAGGTTAAACTCTAGACTTCCAGAGATAGCTGACCCCAACTAGGGGGAACAGAAACCTGCCAACTGCCAAGCGTCAAAACTGGGGGTTCAAAATCAATATTGGAGACCCTGGAATCAAACCCTGGTCCTCCAAAGACTAATTGAGTAACACAAAGTGGACAGGAACCTGCCAACTTGTTAAATTGCAAACCTGAGTTGACAAGTTACTCCAAGACCCGCCTTTCAGGGATCCATCCAGCGGGGGTTCCTGAGAACTTGCAGGAAGACGGCCCGCAGGCCCATCAGGAAGGGCCCACCACAAGATTGGGGCTAAATTTACAATATAGGACAACAATTTCCCCAGGATTGCCCAAGGTCTGCTTACAGGCACCATAGAATTGATCAACCCAGTGAGGGTGATATACATCACCCCAAATATCTGAGTGGAAGTAGATTCATTCGTGGCAACAGATTCTTGCGGGCGGTTGGGCGGCAGGGTGAGGGGCAGTATCATTGGAACCAAATATGTGGGCAGGTAATTATACTTGTCTCGGAATAGCAGAGGAGGAATGATGAATTTGATGCCTTCTCTGTAACAACTTCAGTCTCTCTAGTTCTAGCTTTGGGTTGTAGATTAGGATTTCCTCCAGAGTAAACTCCAAATACACCGGGTTGGGTGGGTACTCAGTGAAATGTACTGGGCCAAGTGGAGCTCCTGGTGGACAGTAAAGTTTGGGCGGCTGGTCCACGGTTTCTTAGGGTAGGTGAGCGCGGGGTGCAGAGCCGCAAGGAGTAGACTGTAAATGAAGTAAAACTAATAACAAGTATGGTATGATCTGGTTGAACCAAAGGTTCATGTCACTTTATTGCAAGAATGGCAATGGGCATCTTCCTGATGGTCCAGGGTATAAGTATGCCCATCTGTCATGGTAAAACTTTCAAAAATTTCTTTGGCCCAGGTTTTCCTGCTTATCAGGTCTTCCCAGCCTTTGGTGGCATCAATTGCGGGGGTTATTCTATTGGCTGGCTTGAACTGAGAACGCTCAAATTCCCTAGTCAGGTTGCGGGATTGGTTGTCTCTGTGTGGCCTGCATTCTATGGGAAGGTTCTCTGTTTCCCCTTCTGCGTGGGCCTGAGTTATTCCGGGATCTGTGGCTGGACCCGCCTGCTGAATAGTTGCGTTAACAGGAACCTTGAGCATGGGAGGTATCAATGTAGATGAATTTGAATCATCAAGCTAAAAGGATTTTCTGAAGTCAAATCCTGCTCTGGTTTAAGCCCAAAAAACTGCAGGCAACTGGCCCCGCGGGCTGGCGGCCTGCAGGATGCCAGGGTTTGAGTCTCGTAGTTGAGGCTTTTCAATAAGCATAGTTGATAAGAGTTTGTCACTTGTGACACCGCCAGTCTCCCAAGGACAATTCCCCAAATGGGCACCAGATTTCTGCCAAACTTGCGCCACCAAAGATCTGGACCTATGCAGAGGTTGTAGCTTGCCTTAAGGAGGTTAAAACAAAACTTACTGCTAACTCTGCCAATGACTTCCAGTAGCTGCCAATCTTCCGTCCAGAATGGGTAGTGCAATTGAACTACTCAGGTGACATAGTGAACAGTAGCAGCAGATCAAAGCATAGTCACTTCTGTTCATCAGAGCAGGCACAACCTGGATCTGCAGCCCTCAATACTCTAAGCCAAGATCCATGTCCCACCAGTGCCTTGTCTGCAAACCTGAACCCTGCAAAAATCAAAGAAGCAAAAACCCATGATATAAAAGCCCTGGTGGTATGGTGATGATCATATTGTCATTTTTAATAATAAATTTTTATGAACATTTGGTTCAAACAAATCTTACCTTATCTAGTCATGGTGATCTTCCATCTTAACTCTGGCCAAGTAGACCATCAGGCAACTGCCCCCTCAGGAGACCAACCTGTCAACCCTCCCCAGGCACTATACCGTCCGCCAGGAGCCCCCTTTAGACCTGTGCATTTTACCAAATACCCGCCCAACCCCACCTACGCAGAGTACAACTTAGAGACCATCCTAATTTCCAATCCCTTGGCAAGGGCTATAGAAACTGAATACATATGACATGAAGGAAAGTGGTACAAGAGGCCGCCAAGATTGTTCAAAGACAAGTACAATTATCTGCCTGCCTACTTTATTCCCATGACTCCGCCCTTAACCCTGCAACCCAATCACCCATTAGAACCCCCCACTGCAGCCAAGACTACATCCACCCAACTTTTTGGAGTACTTTACATTACTTTGACAGGAATGGTAGACACTATGATGCCCAATTCAGGGCCCCAGTCTTTGCTTAGGCAATATGTATCCTATATTATCAAGTTAGAACCCATTGTATGGTGGGCATTACCCTCTGGCCAGGCCATATTCCGTCCCAAGCCAACCAATGCATCTACCTATTTCTGGCTTCCTGATATTCATAGAGGAAATCATGGCCTAATGAGCCTTGAAATGGAGACACAGAAGCTGATTAACCTTGAGGGCTTGAGCGCAAGCCATGTAAGCTTCATGTGCTCTCTTTTGTCTACTCGTTATCAGTTGCTGTCCCTCCATGTAGAATCTATCTGCAAATGCAGCTTGAGTGTCAGAAAGCCAGGCATAGGTAGAGTCATTGGTTGACTTGGGACAGAGTACAGCCAGGCCAGAGGGTAATGCCCACCATAGGATGGGTGCTAACTTGATAATATAGGATACAGATTACCCAAGCAAAGACCAGGACCCTGTATTGGGCACCATTGTGTCTACTATTCACGTCAAAGTAATGTAGAGTACTCTAAAAGTTGGGTGGACGTAGTCTTGGCTGCAGTGGGGGGTTCTAATGGGTGATTGGGTTGCAGGGTTAAGGGCAAGTCATGGGAATAAAGTAGTCAGGCAGATAATTGTACTTGTCTTTGAACAATCTTGGTGGCCTATTGTACCACTTTCCTTCATGTCATATGTATTCAGTTTCTCTAGTCCTTGCCAAGGGATCAGCAATTAGGATGGTCTCTAAGTTGTACTCACGTAGGTGGGGTTGGGCGGGTATTTGCTAAAATGTACAGCTCCAAAGGGGGCTCCAGGGGGACGGTATGGTGCCTGGGGAGGGTTGGCAGGTTAGTCTCCTGAGGAGGTGGTTGCCTGATGTTCTACTTGGCCGGAGTTAAGATGGAAGATCAATAAGACTAGATAAGGTAAGATTTGTTTGAACCAAAGGTTCATAAAACTTTATTATCAAAAATGACAATATGGTCATCATCATACTCCTGGGCTTTTATACCATGGGTTTTTGCTTCTTTGATTTTTGCAGGGTTCAGGTTTGCAGACAAGGCACTTGCAGGACATAGATCTTGGCTTAGAGTCTTGAGGGCGGAAGATCCAGGTTGTGCCTACTCTGATTGACAGAAGAGGTGATGCTTTGTTCCACTTCCACTGTTCAACGCATCACCTGAGCAGTTCAATTATGCTACCCATTCTGGACAGAAAACTGGCAGCTGCTGGTGGTCATTAGCAGAGTTAGCAGTAGGTTTCATTTTAATCTCCTTAAGGCAAGCTACAGCCTCTGCATAGGTCTGGATCTTTGGTGGATCAAGGTTGGTAGCAATCTGATGACTATTTGGGGAATTGTCCTAGCGGGTCTCAGAGTAAATCAAAAGCTGCGTTTTGCAATTTAACAAGTTGGCAGGTTTAGGTCTAATTTGTGTGACTTGAGTAGTCTTTGGAGAGTCAGGGTTTGATTCTAGGGTCTCTAATGTTGATTTTGAACCTCTAGTATTGATACTTATCAGGTTGGCAGGTTTCTGTTCCTAATGGTTGGGGTCAGCAATCTCTGGCAGTCTAGGGCTTGACCCAACTGGCAGTTGGGCAGGCTCCTGTCTACTCTGGTTAACATAAGGCTTTTCCTATGACCCAGGGTTTGATCCCAGGTTTTCAATACAAGTATTGAAATGTCATTCATGACAGGTGCCTGCACTGCTGAGACCTTGACTACTATTGAAGAGAGTATTCATAAGCTGTGGTCCAAACATCCCCCTTCTGAATCTGAAGCAGAATTCTCCCTGCACATAAATGTACTTGATAGTGTTGTAACTGTGCTGTTTTAGCAGAGTTAGAAGGGGAAAATATTTAGAAGCTAGATAATAATCTTTATTGAGAGATATTGATTATATAGTCATTGTGAATCAAGGATAACAGGAACATGATTGTTGATCACTTGGTTGGATGGTAGAAGGGGGTGGCTTTATCCTGGTAATGAGTCAAGTGCCAAAACAAGGTATCCACCATAAAGGATCTTTATCTGTTCATGTTGTTGGATTTGGTAATTTGAGTTGACTTCCTAGTCTGGCTTTGAGTGGCCAGATAATTGGATTGCAGGTCACAAACCTGATTGGTTGGAATCTTGCTGGCGGGTTGAGCCTTCAGTTTTGACACCCCCCAACTGAAGGTTGGCCTCCTCTGGGGGCAGGTTGTCAGGGAGGTTGTCAGGAGCCCGGCTGCCGTATTGAACTAATTGTTGTTCTGTGGCGGGCAGGGAGGTTTCTTGTTGTTTATTTCTTGCTTTGCAGGGTCTCAGGAGGTCATGGTGTAGGGTCTTGTCTTGCTTACGTTGTCCAAGCCCTTGCACAAGGTAAGTGTTATTGTTGTTTACCTTTATAATGATTGCTTGCCCCACTTTTTTGGGTTGTAGTTTGCTCTTGTCAACATTCATGACCCAAAATTTGTCCCCAACTTCATGTCTATTGTGGATGAAGACAAAGGTCTTTTGCAGACGCTAATTCTCCTTTGCTGTTTGTTTGCTGTTAGCCTCTACAACGTGAGGGTCTGAGTGTGGGGGGACTTTATTTGGAATTTCCAGTTTAGGTCTTGAAATGCTTGAATGATATTTGGCTGTGTGCTGTATACCAGTTCAAACAGACTTTTCCTGGTGGATCTGTTCACTTGGGTTTGACACACAAGTAGTGCAGTTGGTAGCTGCTTATACCAGTCTTCAGGTCTCCCGGCAGGGAGTTTGACTAAGGCTTGTACAAGGCTACCATTAAGCCAATCTACGCGTCCATTGGTCTGTGGGTGGTATGGTGTAGTCACAGTGTGTTTGACCCCTTTTTTTGCAAGGCATAAATTGGTGGTTTCAGAGGTTAATTCTTTTCCTCCATTGGTTATAAGGATTTCTGGCTTTCTGAACTTGCTGATTATTTCTTTGCCAATAAATTGCTGTACATTGTTGCCAGTGTGTGCCTTAACTGCTTGGGCTCCTGCCATCTTGTAGCAAAGTAAATGACGGTGATGATATATTTATTGTTGTTGTGTTTCCCTGGCATTAGACCAACAATGTCAAGAGCCCATAATTTGAAAGGTAGCTGTGTGCAGATGGGAAGTACTGACTTTGGCGGGGTTTTGCTTTTGGCAAACTTTTTGCATACCTCACATTGTTCTAGCACTTCTTGAACATTGCAATATAAGGTTGGCCACCAGCCCTTATGCTTAAGGAACTCATATAGGTTTTGGCTCTTGGTATGTTCAAGGTCTTGGTGATAGCGTAGGATGGTGTCTACTTGCTGGTGTGTGGGAATGGCCGCGCTGTCAGACATTTTTCTGTGTAGGTTCCCATATACATCAGCAAATAGGTGTTTATTTTTGATAACTGTTTCCTTTGTTATGTTGGTTGTGCCAGGGGGGGAACCTTCATCTTTTGTTTGTAGTACTAAGAGAGGCCAGTCTGGGTTGAGCCCATTCTCACCCCTTGAGGCACAGACATACAGGCGGGAAAGAGCGTCTGCCATGGCAAGCTCAGCCCCAGGTTTGTACTGGATTATCATGTTAAACCTCTCTAGTAGCTCCATCCATTGGGCTTGGCGGCATGACAGATTTGCTTGAGTTTTGAAATAGATGAGCAACTTGTGGTTGGTTAATGCTGTGAATTCTTCTTACTGTTCTAGGTAACAACACCATTTGACTAGACAGTGCACAATAGCCAACAGTTCCTTGTCGTGGATAGGGTATTGACACTTGCCATCTGTCAATTTTTGTGATTCATAAGCTACAGGCAGGAAGCCACTGTCATTATTCTTGATTTGTAATACTCCCCCAATGGATGCATCTGAGGCGTCAGTTTTCATTTGGTATTCCCCGTCACGTTTGGGGTATTGTAGGATGGGAGCTGTTGTGAGCTTTTCCTTGAGGAGTCTAAAACAGATATCACGTTGAGGGGTCCATACAAACTTGGATTTGGTGCCTGTTATGACGGATAAGGGGGAAGTCAAAATGCCACAGTCAGGTATGAAGTGGTGTACATAGGCCACCATTCCAAAGAAGGTGTGGAGTTCCAACTTATCCTTGGGTGGTGGCATCTTGCAGATAGCCTGTATCTTTTGACTTTCAGGTTTGGTGCCGTCCTTTGAGACTATGTGTCCCAGGAAGGGTAGTTGCTCACAGAAAAGCTGGCACTTGGAGGGCTTGGCCAACAGTTTGTGTTGTGCCAAGGTTGCAAAGACTGCCTTGAGGTCTTTGTGGTGTTGTTCCACTGAGGGGCTGTAGACAATGATGTTGTCCAGGTACACTAGGGCGTGCTTGCCTATGTGGGGTGCAAATACTTTGTTCATGAAGGTTACAAAAGTGGACATGGCATTTATCATGCCAAAGTTGAGCACCACACATTTGTAGGAGCCGTATTTAGTGTGGAAGGCTGTTTTAGGGATGTCTTCCTACTTAATACAAATCTGGTTGTAGCCTGCCGTAAGATAAATCTTGGAGAAGACTGTGGCCCCTCCCAAGGCAATGAAGAGATCATCAATAAGTGGTAGTGGGTAACAATTCTTGATGGTAACTTTCTTTAGGGCTTGGTAGTCTGTGACCAGATGTAAGGTACTGTCCTTCTTGGCCACAAAGAATAAGCAGCCCCAAAGGGAGACTGTGGGGGGCAGATAAGTCCTTTTTCCAATGCCTCCTTGAGGTAGTGTGTAAGGTGTTGTCTTCATTTTGGGTCAGCCTGTAAATAAGGCGTGCCTTGGGTACAGCCCCCTTGAGTTGGATGGAGTGCTGAATGTGCTTCTCAGGGGGCAGCCCAGGCAGCGCTTCCTTGAAGATTTCTGGATGGTGGGCCACAATTTTGCGGTCATGAGGCATGGAGGTACCCTGGTGATCTTTGAAGTGTATGATCTTGTACTAGAAGGAGTCCCAGTCAATTGCCTTCAGGTTTGCCTTTTTGTCCAGGGTCTCTGTGATGCACACAAAGACGTGGTTGCGTAGGAGTTGGTCCATGGAGTCAGGGTAGATCTGGTGGTTGTCACCTTCACGCTTGATGGTCAACATGGCGGTTGCCCAGTCTATGTGAAGGTTGTTCTTCCGTAACCAGTCTAGCCCCAGTACAGTGTCAAACTTTGGGAAGTCAATGACAGGACCTTGGATGGCAGAGTGAAGGTTCTCAAGCATGACAGAGAAGGGGGAAGTTTTCTTTGTCATGGTAATGTGGTGTTTGTCAGCCAGGACCATGTTTTTAATCCGCAAAGGATTAGTGGCCAGCTTGAACTTGTCCACAAAGCTACTGTTGGCTAGGGTTTGATCTGCACCCAATCCAGGAGTGCTGAGCCTGTGTAACTGCAAAAGCAGAAGGGGTAGGACATCAGTTTATTGGGATGCCTGGCAATGGTGTACAGTACCAGGTCCTCCAAGGGCACTTGGATTATTGGACATTGGTCCACGTCCTTGGGTTGGTATTAATCTTTGGGCAAGTCAGGAGTTGTATGGGGAGAGCTTGGCTTGCTTAGTGCTCTCCCTGGGCTTTTCCTTTGTCTTGGTTGCCTTGCGTGGCAGTGACACAGAAATGGATAAAGTTTGACTGGCCATTGTTTCCATTTCTATGTCCATTTGAACCCGTAGGCTTGTGGTTGGTGTTATTCCTGTTGCCTTCAGGGGGTGGTCAAGTGGAGCGCCTGTCTGGATGGGAGTCCTTGGGTCTTTCTTGTTTCCTAGTTTGTGCCTTATGAAGTGCGTTGGAGGTTTGCTCCGCTTTCTTTGCTTCACAGTACAAGCTTTGCAGATTTGTCACCTGGTCCAGGTTCACATGCCTCATCACATGCAACTTGAGGGTGTCGTAGTACATGAGGTGTGTGGCTGGGTGTAATACCCAGTTACGGTAGGTACCACTTGCAGGATGTAGGGCAGCAGGTTGGTGAACTGGAACCTAGTCAGGGTGGTAAAAATAGGATACACAGTCATTAGCCAGCAGAAGACCTTTGCATGTACATTGTATCTCCCAAAGCTCCTGGCAAAGTAGGTTAAGATGTAGTACATGGACGTGTACATTGCAGTAGAGAGTGTAGAATGTGGAGACACCAGGGGAGGCCAGGGTCTAGTCCGGGAGGAGTTCAGTTGACCAGGGTCATAGTGGGGGTCATGACCTAGTCCATCAGGGGAGGGCTCAAAGAACTCTGAACCTTGTTGGTAGCTTCTAATACCAAGGCAAGCTGTGAGCACAGCTGTGAAGATGAGGTGGTTCATCTTCCTTGGATTGGAGGGTTGGGAGGGACTGATTAGTAGTTTAAATTTTAGTTGTAAGTTGAATTTCACTTTATTGAGGGTATTAATCTCAATAATAGCACAAGCTATCACTGAGGGGGGATCCTTTATTTATAGTGCTTCCCACTTGCAAAATTTTGTAAGTGGGAGTTAAAAACAAGAGACTGGGGATCCCAGAAGTTTGGATAAAGGGTTTGGGAAATGGGGTTTGAGGAGATGGCCAAATTCTTGTTCTTTGGCAATCTGCTGGAGGTTTGGCCATTCCTGCCTGGAGCCAATGATGTCCCCTGGTTGTGAAGTCATCTGATGGGAAAGGCTCATGGGGCTTTCCAACTCTATTTCTAGTTTGGAAAGGTTAGTTTGGCTGGGGTCTAGGCCTAAGCAAGTGTTGTGGCCTGCTGAATCCCATTGGCTTGAGGTCAAATTATTTTTATCCTTTGAAACCTGGTTTGGCCTATTTTTAGAAGGGTCATGGTTATTTTTAGATAAATTTTTTTGGTTTCCCCTTCCTTCTGCAGGGCAGAAATTATTCCCTAGGTTATGACCTGAATTCAGGTACTTTCCTGATTGGCTGTTCAGGTATGATGGCTTCTGATTGGCTGAGGCATGGAGGCTGGGAGCTGGCAGTGAGCCCGCTGAGAGCAGGGTGGGTGGGCGGGTGGGTGGCAGGGCCCTGGCTGGCAACTGGGAGGCTGGCAGCAGGCGTGCTGGCAGCTGGGTGGGTGGGCAAGCGGGTGGCCGGCAGGGCCCAGGTTGGCAATGGGGAGGCTAGCGGGAGGCAAGCAAGCAGGCAGGAGCTGGCAGCGGGCCCGCTGGTACCTTCCTGGGTGGTGGGAGGCAAGCGGGCAGGCAGGTGGTGGCGGGAGGCTCACAGGTGGCTGGCTGGGCGGCAGAGGCTTGCTGGGCAAGCAGGTGGCTGGAGGGAGGCTTGCAGGAGGCAGGCTGGGTGGAGGGAGGCTGACAGAGGGTGCTGGTGGGTGGGGCGGGCATCTGCGCGGCGGCAGCAGGCGCCTGCCTGGATGATAAATTATTATGGTTTTCACCAAAATATGTTTTTCCCAAAAATTGATTTTTCTTTTCCCCTGATAATGGGGGAAATTCCTTATCAAATTTTGCCCCTTTGCTTAGACATTCCTTTAATTGTTTCCAGCATTTTTCTTCAGTTAAAATCTGATTTATGTCAGGAATATTCCTGACACTGGGGTGTCAAAGGCCATATTGAATGGTGCGCAAAGTCAGAGTTCCTCATAGGCGCAGGTGAGTTCCTTCACAGTGCCTGTCTGGGTTAGGCTCTTTACTTGGCGTATTTTCATGAGCGCTGTATCCTTGAGTACAAATCTTTCCAGGAAGTCTTGCTTAATGGTATCCCAGTTCTTGTTAGTGTGCTCCTTGTACCACTTGTTGTACCAGGTGCCAGCATCATGGGTCAGGAAAATGGAGATTTCTGCAATCCAGAATTGGTGTGGGAATTCCATCTGGGCCAGCTTGCTCTGGGAAGACTGGATCCATGCGGCAGCGTTGTTGTCATTGGCCCTGCAGAAAGATTCCAAGCGCACTTTGTAGTCTTTGAGCTACATAGGCGGGCATGGTGTTTTTATTGGCTGGTTGCGGCATTGAGGAGGGAGCCTAAAAGAAACCTTGTACAGACATAACGTTGAAGACAGGTAGTGGAATCACTGTGTTCTGGTACAGGACAAAGCCATCAGGTATCTCAGCACCAGGGGTGTAAGGAGTCCAGTCAGGTGGGAGGCCAGACATTCTTCTGTTGAGGATTTGTTGGCCGCAGCATGTGTGGGCAACAGGCGGAATTTTTCAAGATAAGGTAGGATGGAGCACCTACCTGTGCTACCAATGTTGTAACTGTGCTGTTTTAGAAAAGTTAGAAGGGGAGAAATATTTAAAAGCTAGATAATAATCTTTATTGGGAGATAGTGATTATATAGTCATTGTGAATCAAGGATAACAGGAACATGATTATTGATCACTCGGTTGGATGAGAGAAGGGGGTGGCTTGATCCTGGTAATGAGTCAAGCGCCAAAACAAGGTATACATCATAAAGGATCATCATCTTTTCATGTTGTTGGATTTGGTAATTCAAGTTGACTTCCTATTCTGGCTTTGAGTGACTGGATAATTGGATTGCGGGTCACAAACCTGCTTGGTTGGAACCTTGTTGGCGGGTCAAGCCTGAAGTCTCAACAATAGCAACAATGGTGGTCCAACTCCCAAAGCACACTTCAAACCTATCTTTAAGCAAGTCTTTGACCCCAAAACTTCTACTATTGTAGCTTTCCTAACTATTTACAAAAATGCCATGAGGAGAGCTTCTGATGAGGTTAAAAGGATACATTCTAACCTTCCTGTAACCAACCTGTCAGGAGGTAGTAGTGCTTGTGTTGCCCACCATTGCAATTTAGGAAGAAATGTGCAGCTTCTAATTGATGAGTTTGGTGATTATCTTAGTTTGGAAGTGAAAAAGGACGGCTCCATGCGCATTGCTTTCAAACCTAAGGAGACTCTGGCCAAAATTTTCGGATTGATTCTACATGTAAGGACAACAATTAATAAAAAGCAGACAGCTGATGGTGCATGAAGCTTACATGGCTTGCGCCCAAGCACTCAAGGTTAATAAGTTTCTGTGTCTTCACTTTAAATCTCACAAAGTCATGCTTTCCTCAATTAAGAGCATAAAGTTGGTGATTCAGGATATGCACCTCACCCATTCTGGAACGGTTGTGCAGGAGAATTGTGCTGCCTCTAATTCTGGTTTGCCTTCATGTGGTCCGTGTATCCTTACCATGAACTCACAGAATCCTCCTCAACAACAGGGTTACCATAACTGTGGACAAATAGGTCACCATTCCCAGGTCTGCAATAACCCTCAAGTTTAAGGAGAAGATATAAAGGAACAGGCAGGAAAAGATAAGTTAACCTAGAGGAAGAGATGCTCTTGATTGAAAATTCTACCCAGTCCTTCAATTTCCCCCTTCATAGCTGACTCTGATGCCTGCTGACTCTGAGGCTCCTCTGATTCTGCTGCTTTTACACAATATCTCTGACAACTCTGAGATGGAAAATTCAGATGTTAAGGATCCTGACTCTTATGGTTCTTCAGTTCTTGCTGTCTCCAAGACCATTGCTGTCCCTTATAAAAAACTCTCTGGGAAACTACAAGGACCGCCAAGGCTTTGTCTGAAGGCATAGAGGTTGTCTTTCATCCATATATCACTCAATATAATAGGTCTCCTGTGCTTGTAGAGATGTCCAAAGAAGCTGCTGAAATTGCTAATGCTGTATTCAAAAATGTTTCAGTTTTTCTTCCTCTACAGACTGTCTATAAGGAGTTTCCAGGCATGAGATGCATGATTAAAAAATGTGACAAAGAGATAGCAGAAGCCCAGGACATCTTGGCCGTTCTTCTACCCTTTGGTTGTACTACCACTTGTTTGGAAATATCCATCCAAAAGGCAAAATAAAGGCTGTCTTGGACACTGGATCTCCTGTTAACAGTCATCTCAAAGCTTGTCAAGAAGCTCAAACTTCTCCCCAACCTTAACTATCACCAGTTTTATGATATAGCTGGGCTATCTATGACTCTTGCATTAGGGGCTTATTTGGCTCTTCCCATGAGGTTTGGCAAGCTACTATTTGCTGCTCCTGCTGAAGTTTTGGAGAATGAGAGTTACAATCTCCCCATTGGTACACAGTTCCTTAGAGAATACAATGAGATCATCAACCTGAAGGATTGATACCTCTCTATCTTAGGGTATGAGGTCCCTCTGATCTTCAAAGAGCCATTTAAAGATCCTGGGAAGCGCCTCAAGACATGTGCCTTAGAATATCCCACTGGTGTTTTCACTCTAAAATACCACACCCACTCAACCAACATGAACTATGCTCCTATGGCTTGTCCTGCGTCTGAGGGGATCCCTATCCTGGCATCTCCACTGTTTCTATCCCCCTGGATTGCAAGCTATCCTGGACTCTCAAATATCATATGAGTTACCTGAGTGTATGTTCCTAGAGTTATACTCTCCTCCCTTGCTAGGACACAACAAACCCTACCTCTGCCCAGGAATCTTGGATGTCTCCCATAAAGACCCTGTTCAACTTCTGGTCAGCTAACTTGACTGCTCTCCCCATACATGTGTCTAGAGGGAAGGTTTTTGGTTATGGCAAGTTATTGAATGCTCCTGATGTCCTATTGCTACATCCCTTTGATATGTTCCAGAACTTTAACTTACCTGAAGACAAGCCCCAAGTCCTATCTCTGATCACCATGCAAGATTCCTGCAGCTATCTCCGCCTAACAGAAGAAGGTGCTTGATTTGCTAGATCAGTTTCAGATAAGTTTGCTAAAGATAGCACTGATTATGGTCTAGCTAAAAACGTTATTTACCAGATTGATACTGGTGATGCTCCCCCTTCTGTGCTAAACCATATTGCCGCAGTTGCATAGAGGACGTTCAGGTTTCTAAATAGCTCAAACAACTTTTAGACGCTGGGCTACTGGCTCTTTCCCAAAGTCTGTGGGCCTCCCCCTTGCTCATACTGAAGAAGAAGGATGGAGGTTATTGTATTGTGATGGACTATTGACAATTGAACTCCTTAACCAAAAAGGATTCCTACCCCTTGCCGTGTATTAGTGATGATCTCTGCTGCCTTGGAGGCTCTAAGTTCTTCTCCGCTATGGATCTAGCATCTGGGTACTGGCAAGTTGATCTCACTCTCCAAGGATAGACAGAAGGCCGCGCTCATTACTTCTGAGAGAGTTATTTGAGCCTACATGCATGCTGCAAGGACTCTGTAATGCCCTAGCTACCTTCCAATGAGCCATGGACTCCATCCTCTGTGACCTGAAGCTCTAATGTGTCTTGGTATACTTGGATGATAAAGCAGTCTTCAGTGCTACCTTTACAGATCACCTGGCTCACCTCAAAGAAGTATTTATTATTTGAGAGGCTGGCCTTATATTGAAATTATCAAAGTGTGCTTTATTCAAAGAATGCCTTGGGTTCTTGGGCCATGAGGTAACCCAGACAGGGATTTGTGCAATGACCAAGAAAGTTGAGGCCATTGAAAAAAATACTTCCACCCACCAAACTGCAAGAAGTACAAGTCTTTCTGGGCATGATGGGTTACCACAGACAATTCATCCCTGACCTTGCCAATACTAGTAAACCTTTGGTCCAGATGTTACATAATGTCCCTTTCAAATGGACCACTAGTCAGCAACAAGCCTTGGAGACCCTTAAAAAAACTCAAAGAGGCTCCCATCCTAGTGTACCCTGACTACAATAAAGAATTCATCCTATACACTGATGTTAGTGACCTAGCTATTAGGGCCATCTTGGCTCAACTAGAGGATAATGGTGTAGATCACCCTGTGGCTTATACTTCTTGGGCCCTAAAGAAGAATGAGAAGAATTACAGCATTATGGAGAAAGAGTGCCTTGCTGTGTTGCATGAAGTCAAGAAGTTATGTCATTATGTGATGGCACCCCTTTTACTGTAAACACTGACCACGTGTTGCTTAAATGGCTATAACAGCTTAAGGAACCAGAAGGACAACTAGATAAATGGGCTCTCTGCCTGCAAGGTTACAACTTCACTGTGGTACATTGTCCTGGGATTCAACATCAGAACACTGATGGATTATTCTGAATTCCCATCCTTGCTCTATACCCTGCTGAAGTTGATTGACTGTATGAACTAATTGGATATCCTTCCTTTTGGGAGAGCAAGATAGAAGAAGTCCATTTGCTCTATCCAAACTATATGAGGACATGCTCTTTTATGACAATCAGCTCTTTAAGAAAGTACAAGACCAATACCTTTTTTATATGGTCTAGTCTTTGCCTGTTGTTAGTGCTTCAAGCCCATAAGAGACAGGACATGGAGGCATTGTCAAGATATATGACTGGCTCCAGGAAAACTATTTATGTGAAAACCTTTGCTTACTGATTCCAGATGTCATTGCTAGTTGCCACAATTGTCAGCTCCAGCAACCTTGAGCTGCCTCTCACAAGTTCAAGCTGGTCCCCCTTGTAGGGTCTCATGGTCTGGGGAAGGTGATTGTAAACTAAAGCTTTTAACCCAGTTATATTTATGTTAGTCAAATACAAAAATGTGGGTAAGGTTTGTAGTAACAACTAGACTAGGGCTCCTAGAAGCTTATAAGAGGTAAAATAGGGGCTGAGGCGGTTGATTAACCCTAAGAAAATAAAATAGAGTCCAGTCTTAATGACTGACAATTTTGTCAAAAAGTCAATTTCTAAGTCAGGTAATTGCTCCCCACTAGTGGGAGGATTAAAACTATCAATAGTCAAATTGTGGGTATTTCTATAGAAACTACCTAGCTGATGAAACAGAAAGTCAAAAGGAATCATAAGATCAAAGATGAAAACTTAAACTAAATTTGGAAGGGAAACACAAGCCACAAAACCTAACAAGTACCTTTTTGGGGTGCAAGTCAAACAATCTCAACTTAAGTTGAGACAGGATAAACACAAGCTTTTATTCTAGCTTGGATTTGAGGTAGCTTAAAGGGGGAAGAAATATTAGCCAAAATTGGTTGGGTGGCTTAAACTGATCAGAAATCAATGAACACATGGTTGGTAGAAAGTTAAGCTTAAAAGGTTAAGCTGCTGGTAAAGGGGAAGAAGGAAGCCGCAAATTGCCTGGCAAACTCTTAGTTAGAGTGAGAGAGCAAGCCAGAAGGCGGAAAAACAAGATCCAAGACTGCTGGTGTAAGCCAAGGAGAAAGCAAACAAAAGTGGAGCAAAAAGCAAAAGGTAATTGATTTTGGACTTTGATAAACTAACTGAGCGTATAGGTACGTGGTTTGAGAATTATCACAGGAAAAAAGGTAAGCTTCAAACGTTGAAACTAACCGTTAAAGATAGATGAAGTTGGCTGGTCAAGAGAGGGGAAGGGAGGAATATGTTTGATATAAAATTGATGTGAATATTAACCAAGGCAGGGAATAAAATAGTATTAATTTCCTTAAAGAAATACTAGCAGCAATTTAACAAAAGGAGAATCCTGACACCCCCTTCAGCACACATTTCACACTGTCAGCATTGATACTGTAGGGCTCTCCCCTGCCCTGCTCTGGTTGCCGCTTTATCCAAATTGCTGGTGATCATTTTAGCAAGTGGGTAGAAGCTTGCCCTACTAAGGACATCACTGCCAAGCCAACTCCTGCCTTCCTGTTGCAAGACGTTTTCTACTGCCATGGCTGCCCTCAAGTGTTGTTATCTGATAATGGTAATAACTTCAACGCCAAGTTGGTAACCTCTGTTGTCAAAGCCTTGGGGTCTCACCAGTCTTTCTCTGCCCTTATAGCCCTTCTACCAATGGGGCAGTTGAGCATGCAAATTTGACTCTGGTTTCTATCATGAGGAAACTCACTTATTCTGACGCTGCCAACTGGGATCTATACTTAACCGCTGCTCTCTTTGCTTATTGCCTTAGTAAGCATTGTGTTGTCGTAACTGTGCTGTTTTAGCAGAGTTACAAGGGGGAAAATATTTAGAAACTAGATAATAATCTTTATTGAGAGATAGTGATTATATAGTTATTGTGAATCAAGGATAACAGGAACGTGATTGTGCTGATCACATGGTTGGATGGTGAAGGGGGTGACTTGATCCTTGTAATGAGTCAAGCGCCAAAACAAGTTACCCACCGGGAAGGATCAGCTTCTGTTTGTGTTATTGTATTTGGTAATCCAAGTTGTCTTCCTAACTTGGCTTTGGGTGAATGAATAATTGGGTTGCAGGTCATAAACCTGCTTACTTAGAACCTTGCTGGCGGGTTGAGCCTGCTGTTTTGACAGTGTCACCAGGCATTCTCCCTTTGCTATGCTTTATGGACATGAGGCTACCACTCTGTTGCTCCTGGGAGCCCCCTTACTCTTTTCTGACAAGGCTATGAACCCTGATAACCATATCAAAGATCTAGTCAACCGCATTATTGATATACAAGCTTCTGCATACACTTCTGTGTATAAGACCAAGATGCTTGAGCTCTCTCCTGACAATGCTGGGTTCTCTCTCTTGCCTGAGTTCAACATTGGGGATCATGTTCTCTACTATCAGCTTAGAGTAGGAGGACATACACACAAGCTAGATATGCTGTGGATTGGACCTTTAGAAGTGACCTTCAAATGAGGGTCAGAGTACACTGTGAAACTCCTCTCTAGTGGTTGTCTGTTTTCCCAAGTGCATACCAAGTTTCTCTGCAAGTACTACCCGCTAAGGCCAATCTAGAAGGGGGCAATGTTGTGAATGTCACTATTCATGCTGTTTTGAATTTTGCTTTTGATGGGTTGTTTTGAGGACAAATCTCTCTCTCTTTGTTTTTGCCCCTCAAAATGAGTCTGGATCCAAACTAGGGATTTCAATTGTTTGGTGTCCTGATTCTGCGCAACTCACTTGCCCCACTTATACTTATGACAAGTGATCCTAATGTCCACACACTGTTTTGTGGTATTGTCAACCACTATATATTCTATTTCTTATTCATCAATAAAAATTAGGTTCTATTCATATTTTGTCTTTCTGTCTCCCAGTAATTTGGCGCCTCTCTAACCACTTCTAGTTGATATTATTCAATCAGGGCCACAAGGTAATTGCATAGCCTTCCCTGCCATTCTAACCAAGGCTTAATACAAATCCAATCCTAAGGTTAGGATTCCCTGTTGTGTGTCTGTGCCGCGCCTCAGAACATGACATTTGTTACTAATTTCATGCTGTCTATTATTTGTTAGACTTGCAGGAATACCAAATCATACATCAGAATCCTGAATTTATTATTCATTATCACACATATGTATGCTTTGTTTTTTCTTTAGTTAGTTGAATTATCTTCTCAAAGGATATCAAATTTGCCAACTTAAATAAATCAAAAAAGTCAAATTAAATGGTTGATTTTATTAAATATTTCAATTTTCACTCAGCTGAGTTGCTCGCAAATGCAATTTGAAATTTAGACCAAGGGGTTGACAATCCCGCATTTCTACCATTAGGTTACGAATTTACAGTGCTGTACTCTTAATAATCTATTAAGAATTAAGACGTAGCTAGCTACATATCCAGACCTGTTTACATTAAATTTATAATGTGTTCCAGCTACTTCAATTTACTTTGACTACAACACAGTAAATCTCTTGCTTGGGTGGTCTGACAACCACCTGCCTGGGGAAATTAACAAGTTGATTGGTCTAATTTTGGTGCAGTTGGATGGAATTTCAAGGCTGATTAGGCTTACAACATCGATGCGAGCAGCAAACCTTTTGCTTCGAAGCCTTTTAGATCAAAAATATCAATGGCAGCCCAAAATATCCTGCTTATAATCGCTGCCAGAAAGTTGATCCGCCAGGTTCACCCTTGAAGCTGGCAACTTTCCATAAAAAAACTGGGGGTTGCTTGCCAAGCAGTCCGTCCCAACTGGGATCTGCCAGCAATCTTTGATTGGTTCGGTGATTTGTGGATAGAAGGGGAAATGTAAATAAAGTTTGGATTTACAATGGCAGGCTAGTGTTTGGATTTTGAGGAAAGTGGCACTTCCATTTTGACATGTTATTTTTAGGACACCTATTAGCCGCACCTCCACCAAGTGGTTGGGTTATTTAAATTTAATACGTATTTCCAATAGGGGAATACTAGTCTAGAATTTGATGCTTTAAATTCATTGGTGTAGGGCGGCGAATTAGTGTGATACACTTACATTGTTCAGGAATTTGTTTAGGATGGGCTTGGGCCAAACCAAAGTGAATTGTTTACTTTTGCTTAATAAATTATATTTCACTTTGTATGGCTTTATACACCCACAACGTAGCTAAGCCAGAATTGTAAATTGTATTTGATTTTTGGCTAGAAGGAATGGCCAACCATATTTCAATTTCATAGCAAACACTGTAAATTCAGAACCTGAACGTAAAAATGCGGGATTGTCAATTCCTTAGTCCGAATTTCGAATCACTTTTGCGGGATGGCCTTTTTTTAATTAAATTGATTTTTGTGAGTATTTATTTGAATATTTGAAAATGCAGGAACTCATAGACACTTTGCAAAGTTCAAGTCGAACTGCATATTTCCAATGGATGAAATGAATTAACTGGAATCAGATTTGAAGCGTTCAAATCCATCAGCCATTTTCATTAAGTTTACTATGTTTTTTGAAATTGCAGGATTGTCAAATCCAAGAACCAAATTTCAAATCACTTTTGAATGCCACTAGTAAACTCAGATATTAATTGCGGGAACTGGAATCCAAATTGAATGCACAGTAAGCACACTAGGAAACACCAACCCAAATCAAGAAGCTCCACCACAACTAAAATCAAATGAAAAATACAACCTCAACAACCATGTTTAGACATGAAATTAAGTGAAATGTAAAATTGTCTAAACTGGAAATGATGCAATATTATTCACTTCAAATCACCGATATAGAAACTCTGCTACTATCCAAGGATGAATCAAGAGAAAACAACTTCCCACAACTAAACCAATAACTCCAAATAAATACATATTTAATCTAATATATAATTTTTAATTTATTTTTATGGACTGTCAATCACATTCTCAACCCGCTTCTGCACCAGCCCGCGGGGCAGCCTGTCCACGAGGGCGTCCCAGAGGGTCCAAGAACAGACCCAGAACCCAACTTGAGGGGAGTCATGCCAATACACAGGCCTCCCAAGGTGTCATTGCCAGCCAACCACCTCCTGCATCCCAGGCCCAATCAACCAGCTTGAATCCCAGGCAGAAGCCACTCTCAAGGCCTGCCACAAAAGTCTCCTACACCAGGGTCACTGGGAACACTGAGGTTACTTACACCTCCACTGTGTACCCAGTCGTCACTCGGCCCTGAACTCTTGACCCAAGAGTTGCTACTTCCTGCCCCCGCGTCTTTGACACCACCTTTGAGTCATTGGCAGCCACTGTTGAGCCATCTGCGCCTATGATCTATTCCACCATTGACGGTGCCAGTACAACCAAGCGTGATCCTACCTTCTACACAAAGGTCCCTGTCCCCTGTGTCTAGCCTGGTAGCCAGGATGCCGTGATACCTGTCAAGGGCCGGCGTCAGTTGACGGATAGTGAGTGTGAAGCTCTCCTCAACTGCTTGAATGGGGGAATGGCGGTTCGGGATATTGCGTCCTGATTTGGTGTCACGGCCAGGTACATTGCTGACATCAACACCAAGTATGGCAATACCGAGAGAATTGCCAAATCCACCAAGGCTAAGCAGCAGCCAAAACTCTTGCAGCCTGTGCACATTGACACAATCAAGCAGTGGGTAGACAGGGATTGCCACCTGGACACGCTTGCTGTCCAATCAATGCTTGCCACAGAGTTCAGACTTTCTGTTTCTAAAACCCTTGGGTCATTATTTTAGGGATTAGGCCATTTTCTAATGCACATGCTGCTCAAGTCGCAGCATAACACAGTTCAATTTTGAAAAAGTAACTAAGTACACAATTTATATTTAAAACATTAATAACTCAATGAGAAATTAATGTTTTTTCACACTGTAAACTATCAAAATGAAGCTAATAATCTTATCTTTCTATTGGTGTAAAAATTTTAATATGTATACTATGCTCAATATTAAAGCAAAAGTAATTTAAAAGAGCATAATCCAGATTTTATT
Source organism: Entomophthora muscae (assembly GCA_014839935.2). Classification (NCBI taxonomy): domain Eukaryota; kingdom Fungi; phylum Entomophthoromycota; class Entomophthoromycetes; order Entomophthorales; family Entomophthoraceae; genus Entomophthora; species Entomophthora muscae. Next base: position 16,803 of record QTSX02002309.1, on the reverse strand, counting down.
ATATGATTATATCTAATGATATAAAGTAGATCACTTCAAAGCTAATAAATACTCTTTTTTTCAATACACAACAGAATTTTTTTATTTTACAAAATTAAAGATAAGATTGAGAGCTTTATTTTTGCATTTTATTTTATTTAAAAAGCTCAATTTTCTAGGATTTTATGATAGTTTGAAGTTAGGATGTTTTTATCACTGTTTAGATTGATTTTAAGGTTCAAGTGAGCTTTGAACCTCAAATTAAGCATTCTTTAAATGGAATTCTTTAATATTTTATCATTTTAAAAATATTCGGAAGAGTTACAATTAACTGAATACATCATTCAATTGATTTGCATTGATTACAAAGAGGATATGATGTAATAATAATGCTTAGCTGCTTCACATATATCACTTGTGCATGAAAACTGGGTATTTAATTAATTTCTGCAAACATAAATTCAAGTTCAAACTATAATAAAAGCTATCACACCATTTCTTTCAGAATGGTGTCATTTAGCTTGGTATATAAGAGCTAAAGTACCACAAAGCTTCTAATCCAAAAGACCCCGTTCAAAGGCCACATTCTGATCATAACTACTCCATCATTAAGGCACACATCAGAGATCTGACCTAATTACAGATTCAAAATACTACCATGTCCTCAGTTAAATTTACTTCTTCCATGCTACCCTTTTTTTCCTTGGGAGCTTCAACAAAAAGAGAGAGAATTGTGATGTTAAAAAAGGCATTCCTCTTTATTTCTGGTGATGATCTTGATAATTTCATCAAGCACTTCCTTACTCAAACTGAATTTGGGAAAGCTCAGTTCCTGACAACTATTCAAAATCAAAAAGGCAATGAGTTCATTAAAAACTTGAAGGATCTCATGAAATCTTCTCCCTAAAAACATCTCCCAGCCTTGCAATCTCTGGTTACTTCCAGTTACTCTTTAAAAGAGCTTAATGATATGGGGTTTAATATAACCAAAAGTGAGTTTGAATACTCAAGAAAAATAAATAAAAATAAAAATGTAAGCTTAAACAAAAAAAGCCAAAAAAATAATAACTATTCATTAAAAAAAGAAATAACTAAAAAATAATTAAAAAATTGCTGGAAAATTCTTTTGAAACAAGCCAGTTTACAAAAAAAGTGCCTGAAAAAATTGATAAAGATATAGAAAAAGAGATGAGTAATTACTAAACTGAAATTAAATACTCTCTACTTAAAACAAAAAAAGAAATATATGAAAATATGAAAATAAAAAATGAAATTTCAGTTTCAATTTCCACTTACTATAAATTAATTCCTAAAAATATAATAAAAAGTAAAAAACAAACCAATATGTGCAATATTTGTAATTTAAAAAATTCACTAGAAAAAAGAAGGAAGAATGTGAAAGTAAAAACTTACCATTACCAGAATCTATAGACAATGACTTAAAGACTATTAATAAGCACCAAGTCTTTTATGTTCATCAAAATTGTGAATATAAAAAAGATATTAATGAACTAGATGATGAGTCTTGTGTTGTAGTTATAGATTATAAAGAAAACTTAAAGGTTGGAGGTGGTCCAATTGAGACCAATAATTGTTTTATTCAAAAAAACCAATCTCATTATTAGGGTTTGCATTAGTTTTTAAAGAAAACAATAAAATTAAATATGAATATCATGATTTTTTGTCTCAAATATTATCACATGATTCTTTATTTTCAGGTGAATGTCTAATAAGTCTTCTTAAATTAGATAGATTTAAAAAAATAAAAAATATAAAAGTATGGACGGATAATGGAAATCATTTTAGATCATATGAATTTTTATATTACTTATTTAAAGAGGCACCTAAATATATTAAGGGTTCTATAAAATATAACCGTTTTGTTGAATGCCATGGAAAAAGCATTGTTGATGGTCACTTTGGTGTAATATCAAAAATTTTAAAGGAAAAAGAAAATGTACTTTATATTAACAACATTAATGATCTAAAAAATATTTGTAAGAAAGAAGAAAGAAGAAAAGAATTATACAATTCAGCTTTAACTGGTTCAATTGTTTCCCAAAAAGCATTTTTTTATATTTATGAAAGGAAATTTAGGCCTATAAAAAGAGAGCTTGAAGTTAAAAATCTGCGCATTAATCTTTCATATTTGATGAAAGATGGGAAGTTATATACTTCACCTTTAACATTTAAAAGCTTCTCAGAATATTCTGAGATTAATTATCATTTGAAATCACGTGATGATACCAGAGAAACAAAAATATCAGAAGATGCTAGTAGTGTATTGGGGCAAGTTCATGAAGTAGGGCAGCTTACTAGAGGGTGTATTTTAAATAGAGTTATCAGTCTTTCAAAAACAACAACCTTTTTTTCTGAAACAAACTAAGAATATTTATGATGAGCCAAAGATAGGGTGATAGCATTTATAGCTTTGGGGCTGCTATTACTCTCCCATGCAACTCATCATAAATATTTTTTGGTTTTTAGTAGCACTTAAGATATTTTCAGTAGTACTATAAGTTGCAATTTTCAATTATAAAATCAATGAATTATTTTTTTAAAAATCACCCAAGCCCAAGATCAATTAAATATTTGGGATTGATTGTATTTTACTCTTTCTGAATAATTTGAATATGAATAATGTGATTAAGTTATAAAATAACCAATCTGGCGCCTAGGCATACCAAGAAAAATAATGTCCCCCTTGTTTACAAAACAATGGTTGATTTGGGCTTCTCTTGGAAGGTGCTTGGAGTTTCTCTGTACAACAGAAACAGTGAAAAGACCATTGAGGATCAACACATTTATGCCGAGACATATCTGGCATTAAAGGAGACTGGAAACGTACAGTTCTTCTATATCAATGAATCATTGTTTTCCTCCTCACTCAGGTCTAGGCATGGGTGGGTTGAGAAGGGGTCCAAGGACGGCGTAGCCCATCATGCAGCTGTCCGTTCCCAAACCTATTCCATGGTTGCGCTTCTTGGTCCTGGCGGGTTGGACCAATACCAAAAGATCAAGGGTTCCCACAATAGCAGGACTTTTCTTGATTTTCTCTGAGTTGTCAAAGAGTACCTTTAGATAAATTATAGCGGCACAACCAATGTTGTTGTGCTTGATAATGCTGGGCTCCACAAAGTGGATCTCATTGTGTCCAAGTTCCCCCCTATTGACAAGAATAGCCACTCCTCCAGCCACTGCCTTGCTGATTGTCCAATGAGACTTCTCTTCCTCCCGCCATATTCCCCATTCCTGAATCCAATCAAGGAGGTGTTTGGTTGGATCAAGAATAAGGTGAAACAAGACCTTCTGCAGGACACCAAGGACCTATTCAATATTCTTGAGGTCAGCCAATTTGTGATGCCACCCAATGTGGTGGCGGCTTTTTACAAGCGCTCGGAATCCTTCCTCCCTAAAGCCCTGGCCTCTGAGCCAATCAGATAAATGGGCTCTCCAGTTTACTTTGTTTTATTTTTATTTATTTTGTTTTTATTAGGTCTCAAAAATTATTATTTATATATAATAATTTGACATGTGATTGTATTATAGACATATAAGAATATATAGAAAAGGTAAGTAAAATTAACTATACTAGGTATGAAGAATATATTTTTATTATAATGCACTGAATACTTTATTGACTGTTGCGCTACCAAATAAATAAATTAAAAAAGATTGAAATAGAAATTTTTATTAAATAATTGTTAATTGTTGTTGGTACTTTGGCTTTTTTACACCACAAATCAGACCTTGCGTGTCATCATATGATCCTTGTTATTTCAGTGCCACTATAGCCACATGACACGGCAACCAATGATTTTTATATAATCCTTATTAATTTGTACTTAGGACGCAGTTCAATTATATTGAATATGTGTATCAAATCATATTACAAGGGAAAGGTAATTTGAGTTGTAAACAATTATTTGTTTAGAACAATAGTGGATTGGGCCACATGATGCGGATAAATTCAATTCTCCATGTTTATTGTTGTGATAAATGGACCCGTACTCAACAAGTAGTAAATAAAAACATTTTTAATTCTTTTTTTATTTGACGTATTGACAACTATAACTTAAGTCTTTTAATATACTTATAAATATTAATGATTATAATTTACATACCAAAATTTAAAATAAAAATTAAAATATTAATTATAAATCTTAAAAGTTAAATATTTAAGTTTAAATAATCAAAATATAATTTTTTTATTAAATTGTGATTTATGCAATATCAAAATATTTGATATTAAATATGTCAATATTAAAGATTTTAACAGTGAATATTTTAATATTTAAAATAAAAAAATAAAAAAATAAAAAAATAAAATAAAAATTTTAAGTTGCAAGGGAAAATAATTTATTGGGGGAATGTGAATTGCAAGGGAAATGTGTTTATTCCGGGTAATTATACCCCAAAATTAAATTTTCAGCTAATACATATAATTGGGACCACATACTCTTCTGTATGTGGTGGATGACTCTGGCACCAATTGCTAGAGGGGTGGCGCTCAACACCCTGGTGGTGGCCGACTGTCTTATAAAAGGCAAACAGGTGAGAGAATCCACTAGCAGGTTTTTTTGGGGGGCACATAGTGTGACAGAAATCACTGGATAATATAAAGCTGTTTCTAAATGATTGGGAATTACTACCCAAATCCACATAGAATTGATTATTAACCACCAACACAGCTTCAAGTATTTTTTTGTGAAATTTCCAATTGAAACTCCAGGATTAAGTAGAACAATCAATCCTAACCATAGTAAACCAAGATAAATGACCTGGGAAAGCATCAATGCATCTTCAGCGTAGAATTCTGGGCATTGAGAAGTGACACAATTTTCATTTTCCAGAATGGGGGAAGGAGCTACAAAATTGGCTGGCATGGAATTAACATTTTGCGGTACCGACAACAAAGTTCCTGATGCTAGGCCCCATCTTCCTGAAATGATTCTGTTCAGAATCAGATTGTATGGGATATACTGCAACAACCCAAGCACAGGATGCATTTTTAAAATTTAAAATTAGAACTTGGGATAATTGATTTTTATTGAGTAAATTTAGAAGGACTCAACTCTTAGAGTTGAAACAGGGAAAATTATTCAATATATATCAGAAAAATTGACTAAGCAATACCACCTGAGTCTTGATCTCCTATTTCTTTGGCATCTTCAAGTAAGTATCTAGTCCAGGTTGCAAAGAACCCTTGTGTGACCAGTTTCTGACAACCATGCTGATTAATGAGCTTGTATCAGGTGAGTCTCATATTATATTGATTTATCAACGTCAGTTTACAAGGGGGAGCTGGTTTCAGCTGGCATACTGGAGCAGCCGTGACCCATTTTCAATTGACTGTTTGGTTTAAATCTGTTAACTTGGTCAATTTTGATACAGGTTTCCCGGCCTTCCGTGCCTTCTTACTTGGACGGACAATACCCAGCATATTGGAACTTACCGTGACATTACCCTCCGCTTTAGCCCTGGGCACAATACCACCATATGGGAGATGGGATAAAGAGAAATTCTTATGGGCAGGTGGGAGTTTCATTGTGGTGAGGGTAAGTTCAGGATGACCAATAGCAGTGGGATTGCACTTGTAGAACTCGTGGATCAGATAAGAGGAATTTGAACAATTGTAGTGGGGGACCCAAGAGTTTTCAGAATCAGGATAGCCTTTCCAAGATACCAAATATTCCAAACAGCGGCAATTCTTGCAGGAAGCCAGAATACAATTTAACTCATACTCAGGTTCTTCTTCCACAAGAATGGGTTGGGAAGAGGAGGTCTCTTTTCCTTTGAAGGGAGTAAGAAGACATTCATGGAAGGTGTGGAAAATCTTGAAAGCAGGAGGTAAATCCAGCTGATAGGCGGAGGGACCAATCTGATGTTCTACCTTGAAGGGACCAACTTGCTTGGGACCAATTTACGACATGGAACCTTAAGTTTCATATTGCAAGCATCAACCATGACTAAATCACCTGGCCTGTAAGTTGGACCTTCCTGGCGCTTGAGATCTGCGTATTCCTTGTAAGTTGTCACAGCGGCGGCGAGAGTAACTTGGAGCTCCTGATGTACCTGCTTCAATTCAGCGGCTTGATCAGTTGCAGCTTCCACATTGCTAACCAAACAAGGACCCATGTTGGAAGAAGGATTGTAACCCACATTGGCATAAAATGGCAATACTTGAGTTGACGTGTGCGGGGCGTTATTATATGTGAACTCTGCCATGGGTAGATTATCACACCAGTCATCTTGTCGCGCATTGGTGTAGCAACGTAGGAAGACCTCCAAACTTTGGTTTACCTTCTCCATTTGTCCATCAGACTGGGGGTGGAAAGCGGTAGAGCGGCACAATTTGATACCAAGGATTCCAGTAAAAGCTTCCCAGAACTGAGCAATAAATTGAGGACCACAGTCACTTACAATCTCCATTGGGATGCCATGTAGAGAGAAGATTCTGTTCACAAATAACCTAGCGGTTTCCACTGAAGTAATTGTAGTTGAGCAAGGTACAAAGTGTGCCATCTTTGTGAAACAATCAACTACTACCATGATTGCGTTAAACCCATTAGAATTGGGAAGCTCACCAATGAAATCCACCAACACAGACGTCCAAGGGCCCGCAGCAGGCTGAAGTGAAACCAGTAAACCAGAAGTCTTATTCCAACTGGCCTTGGATCAAACACATATCAGGCAATCTCAAACAAAAGTGGCTACCTGTACAGTCAAACCTTTCCAGGAAAACTGGCGGCAGATAAGTTCCACTGTTTTGTTTTTCCCTGGATGACCAGCTGTTGGACAAGTATGATTAGCCTCCATTATTTCATCCCAAATAGTGCCTTCAGGGACCCACAAGAGACCTTGATAATATAGGACTGGACCAATCTTATGATAACCCTGAGGCTGACCTACTGGGTTTGCACATGCTAGCTCCAATAGCCTATCATAACCTTTGGACAAAGGTTGCAGAAACTTAACCTTGGAATACAAGTCCAGGTCTGCACCCTCAGCTAAGGACATGGTGGCCAATGTAGCCGGTGGAGGTAATACAAAAGGCATCACAGCTTTGTCTGGAATTATAGTATGTGTGTTAAACTTGGCGTCCATACTAGCATCTGGGAGATGTGAGGGATTCCTGATTAGAGCATCAGTCAAGTGATTGTCAAATCCCTTAATAAACTTGTAGCGGAACTTGTATCTTGTCAGATCACCATGCCATCTGGATTGCCAATCCAACAAAACGCTGGGTTGTTGATAATATAGAAGAGCTTTGTGGTCAGTTCTTACTACAAATGAATGACGTGCCAATATGAGATGGTGGTGCCAATGCTTTAACAATTCCACTACATTCAACAATTCCTTGTCATAAATCATGTAGTTGCGTTCTTGAGCCTCCATCTTCCGGGAGAAATACCCTAACAGCCTCTTGATCCCATCACTAGCTGTTTGCAACAGCACACCAGCCACAGCATATTTAGATGCATTGGTAGAAACCACAAAAGGAAGCTCAGGATCCACATGTCTTAACACTGGGGAGGACAACAAAAGAGCCTTGACTGCTGAGAAGGCACTTGAACACTCAGGCATCCAGACTAAAGTCATCTTTCCACTAGCCAAATATAAAGGGGCGGCCACCTCAGACAAGTGGGGAGTGAATTTCTTCAAAAAACGTACATGTACCCAGGAAACTACGAAGTTGGGATACCGTCACAGGCGTAGCATACTCTTGAACATCAGCTTCCTTGTCAGGGGCAATGGTGTGGCCATCCTTAAAGATAATATTACCCAGAAAGGTAACCTTACATTTAAAGAATTCACACTTAATCCTTTTGATGATCAAGTTTTCTTGGAGAATGCACTCTACAACTGCCGACAATTGGGCCTTATGGGACTCCTCATCTGGAGAAAACACCAAGATTTCATCCATTTATGCAATGACACAAACACCTAGGAGATCTCCCAGGACTGAATCAATCAACTGCTGAAAACAAGCCAAGGCATTCTTCAATCCAAAAGGCATTATGCAGAACTGAAAGATACCCTTCTTGGTTCTGAATGCTGTTAGCCATTCCATTCCTTCTGCAATCCTGATTTGATTGAAAGCATTCAACAGATCAAGTTTCAAGAATACCTTGGCCTTCTAAACACATCTAGAGATCTGTGCTTTGGGAGGTAAAGGATAAGGATCCAGAATTGTAATTTTATTCAAATTCCCGTAGTTGACACAAGGACAAAGGGAACCATCAGACTTCTGAACAAACAATAACACAGAGCAGATTGACAAAGTCTTCTTAAAAATGTAGCCTTTCACCAACATGTCACAAGTCCACTCTTCCAAACATGCATCTTCCTTCAAGGTTAAAGGGTAAATAGAAGAAGCAATTCTGATCAGATCAACAGTGACCTTAAAGTCAAAGTCAAACTGAGTGTGCTTGGGAAGGACTTTGCCTCTGGTGGCGTCAAATGCTGCGGACCAGGGTTGCAAACATGTCAGAAAATCCAAACTTACGGGGACAGGGACAGGAATCAATTGTATGGTCTGTGATGATTGCTCCAATTCAGACATATCCAACAGTGGAATACAAATAGTTATACCCGAGGAGTGTTTCACCTGTAGCTCATTTTTCTCCAGTAAGGTTGATACATTATGATCTCTCCACCAACTCACTCCCAAAATGATAGGATACATAAGGATAGGGCAAACAGAAAACCTTGCGGTAAAAGACTGGCCTGCTACCACAAAAGTAACTGGCTTCTTCAGCTGGAAAGAGGGAAACGTTTGACAATTTCCACCCCTAACTAGCATTCCCAGATGGTACTTGAGTTGTAGCAAGTCAGCAGTCTCCACGCTCATAAAATTTTTGGAAGCACCTGTATCTAACAAGATGGCTGGCTGATAGATAGTCTGACCATTATCAATGCTACCATGAAACAAGAAGTAACCATAAGTGGGTTTATTTTCAGCAAAGGTAGCATTCTTGGCAGGGTCTTGTTTTTCATTGGCAGTACAGACTGCAGCTAAGGAGGCAGGATGCTCCTGGAAGTAACACTTGATCATTTATTGGACAGCAGCTGGAAGAACGGGATTATCACAATCAATGGGAACAAGGGGCAACTCTTCAGACGTAATAATGGAAGATTTTGCAGGTACAACGTGCTGAAGCATTGAAAAGGAACTATCAGGAACAGACACTACAGGGGCCTCCTTTACATCACTGGGTCTGTTCACCACCGCCAATTGTAGTTGGGACAAGCTAGGGGGAAAACAATCTTGGCTTTGCTTGGAAGAAACTACCAAGGAACAAGGACCAGAAAACCAAGAGCGCGCAGTAGGTTTATCCTCAATTACCAACATACCTTGTTTGGAAGTAGACAGATTTGAGACCAGAGAAAGCATTTGGCTTACCAGGGCCTCAGTTGTGGTTAACAGGGAATCCCAAACCACCAAATCCTGGGCAGTCTGGTCAACTGCTAACCACAACGCTGAGAGTTTGTTCACCTCATGAACATCAATTGTACGGCAATATGTAAGAAACTGAGATGGAATACCAAAAGCAGAGTTGTAACCTGACAGAAGGCGTACAGCTTACAATATACTTTGAGCTCCTCAATAGATACACACAAATTTTTTAACAAAGGGTATAGAGAAGCACAATCAGTTAAAACACGTGGATTGCGCTCCACTACAGACAACAACCATTCTCAAGTATCTTCGGAAACCTTTGTCATCACATGGTAAACTTGGGATTTGTGACTAAGGCTAGAGCCGGAATAAAATGATAATGCTGACAAAACTTCACGCGAAATTTCATCAGTGGGTGGGGCAGGAAAATAATCCGGACACCAAAATGACATGACACAACGGAAATAGAAAACAGAGGATCCAGTCTCTACAACTGCAACCGGAGATGGAAACCAAAAATTAAAGAAAAGTCCAAACTGAAAACTCAGAAATGAACTGATGCAAAGAAACATGGTAAACGCAGATATCTCAATGGAGCAGGAGAAAAGAAACACAAATTCATGATGAACTGCTTCCAAAAACTCAGACGTATAAGAGTTGAGTAATGTGACTAAAATCACTGGATAATATAAAGCTGTTTCTAAATGATTGGGAATTACTACCCAAATCCACATAGAATTGATGATTAACCACCAACACAGCTTCAAGTATTTTTTGTGAAATTTCCAATTGAAACCCCAGGATTAAGTAGAACAATCAATCCTAACCAGAGTAAACCAAGATAAATGACCTGGGAAAGCATCAATGCATCTTCAGCATAGAATTCTGGGCATTGAGAAGTAACACAATTTTCATTTTCCAGAATGGGGGAAGGAGCTACAAAATTGGCTGGCATGGAATTAACATTTTGCGGTGCCAACAACAAAGTTCCTGATGCTGGGCCCCATCTTATTGAAATGATTCTGTTCAGAATCAGATTGTATGGGATATACCGCAACAACCTGAGCACAGGATGCATTTTTAAAATTTAATATTAGAAATTGGGATAATTGATTTTTATTGAGTAAATTTAGAAGGACTCAACTCTTAGAGTTGAAACAGGGAAAATTATTCAATATATATCAGAAAAATTGACTAAGCAATACCACCTGAGTCTTGATCTCTTATTCCTTTGGCATCTTCAAGTAAGTATCTAGTCCAGGTTGCAAAGAACCCTTGTGTGACCAGTTTCTGACAACCATGCTGATTAATGAGCTTGTATCAGGTGACTCTCATATTATGTTGATTTATCAACGTCAGTTTACAAGGGGGAGCTGGTTTCAGCTGGCATACTGGAGCAGCCGTGACCCATTTTCAATTGACTGTTTGGTTTAAATCCGTTAACTTGGTCAATTTTGATACAGGTTTCCTGGCCTTCCGTGCCTTCTTACTTGGACAGACAATACCTGGCATTATGGAACTTACCATGATACATAGTACCCATATAGAGTTGCTAATGCAAATGAATCATAGAGGACGTGCTCAACTGTCCTGTATCCTCATGGTGTTTTCTGTCTGTTGAGGGCTACATGGCATATGTTGATCTGTATAGGTACATCTTCTAATTTTTCACGTTGGCTTTCAGTATGCAATGGAGCAGGATTCCCAGGTACACCGCGACGTGGATCCTTTGCAAGGTATATTTCTCCGAGAACATGCACAGTTTTTTGAACGTTTGTACTAACCTATTGATATAGGACGTTTGGTTGAACTTAAAAGGGTTCTGGGGGTCGCCCAACTTGTATCAGCCCCCCAGGCCTCAGTTAACAATATCAATAAATGCTTAAGATTATTCACAAGGACTGCATCCCCAACTTTGTTTTATAGAGCTTTAAAAATTTAATTAAATATTGCTGATTTTAAATATTCATTTCCAATTTGAAAGTTAGTTTTTATTAAAATTTTTTTGTATTCATTGATATTTGTGAAGGGGAACCTTTAAACGCTTTCATAAATGTATTCATCAAAGTTCAGTTTTATATCCCCGCAAATTTCATTCATTTCTTTGATTTTGATTGTTGATCCTAGTTTGTATGCTTCCCTTATCCATGGTAAGCACCCCGCAGGTGGTTGATATTCCCTATCTTGAGCTTCACTATTAAAAAACATATTCATATTCTGCTGAACTATTTCATTTATTTTATTTTTATTTATTTGTTTTATAGGGGCCACCAGTGACTGGTAGCCCCCATAAAACCAACTCAGTGTAAAAGCTGCCACTTCTGCGACCTCATCCCCATCCCTGGTGATGACTAAAATAAATATAAGTTAAACATAAAAAAAACTTACTGATTGTTTCCCCTGTGGCCCCCTCAGCTACAGGCGCCATATCAGCAAACTTCATGAGCGTTGGATGCTCTTCATTAATTTTCTTAGGCTTAATTTTTCTTATTCTTCTTGCAACTTGTGCTTCCTCTTGATTTTTATTTGATAAAGCTTCTGTATTTCTTGATGCGCTTATGCTTCTTGCTTGTGTTTCATTTCCATCTGTTTCCATTTGGTCGGTTTCCTATTTGTTGGTGTTTATTTCCTTCTGAATTTCTGTTCCTTCAATTAGTTTTATCTTATTATTGTTTTCTTTGGCCCCCTGCCAGAACTCCCACAAATTGTAGGCTGTGTTGTTGAATTCAAGACTTGATAAAAAATTTCCCTGTAGATTAAGTAATTTTTCTTTATTTTTTTCATCTATAATATTTCCCAACTTATTCAGGGCATCTTCTTTTGACTGTATCAGTGGCTGGCCCTTGTTACCCAGCTTCCCTGTCACTATTTCCCTGATTTTTTCTTCTATCTCAACAACCTTTTGAAGGTGTGCTTCTAATTTGTTGATTAAGTTATAGATTGTTGACATATTGTTCAAATTCCATCATAAAACTGGTTTTTATAGTACTATATTCAGCTCATACATATTTTTCATCATTGTTAATAAATTAAAGACAATAAGGATAAATATTACATTAAAATATTGCAATTAGACGTCAACTCTTGATATTTTGATATTATGTGCATAACTCAATGCATTTTGTTTAATAAAATCCATTATAAACTTGGCCTTTTCCATTATAATTTAATGAAATGTACTGTGTTTATATTAGGGCCATTAATGCTTAGTACAGATATTGAAAATCAGTGCATTCTACAGCCTGTATATTTACCTATTGGTAATAATTCTATAAAATTTTCAGATGGATTTTACAAGGTAATAATAATGTAATGTGCTAATAGATTACTGTTTATTGTCATTAATTGGCTGATTTTCTTTGCTGTGGCAATTGTGCATTTTTTGATATTTCTGCACTAGTATCCAATTGGTTGGCTTCACATCCGATTGCACAGGCAATAGGAAAACAAGCCGCCACCCTGAGACTGGACGTGGTCAGGGTGGCGGCTTGTTTTCCTATTGCCTGTGCAATTGGATGTGAAGCCAACCAATTGGTTACTAGTGCAGAAATATCAAAAAATGCACAATTGCCACAGCAAAGAAAATCAGCCAATTAATGACAATAAACAGTAATCTATTAGCACATTACATTATTATTACCTTGTAAAATCCATCTGAAAAGTTTATAGAATTATTACCAATAGGTAAATATACAGGCTGTAGAATGCACTGATTTTCAATATCTGTACTAAGCATTAATGGCCCTAATATAAACACAGTACATTTCATTAAATTATAGTGGAAAAGACCAAGTTTACAATGGATTTTATTAAACAAAATGCATTGAGTTATGCACATAATATCAAAATATCAAGAGTTGACGTCTAATTGCAATATTTTAATGTAATATTTATCCTTATTGTCTTTAATTTATTAACAATGATGAAAATATCCATGGAAATAATTATATGTTACCACATCAATTTATAAGATTCTTTACATATGGGGAATGCTAACAATGTAAAAAGAAAATATTATTAAGTATGAATTGAAAGAGAGATATCAATTTTAATAATTTTTCACAAAGAAAAGATTTATTTACTAATCAAAGGACAGGAAGGGAAGGGAATGGGCGGAATGGATGTCGCCTTCATCTGCGCCTGTGAAAGGGGTGGCATCAGAGATATTGGGGAGGGAATGGGTGGTGGCTTGGGAGTCAGGGTTGGAAGGCAGGTGGCTTGATGGGGGGTTGGGGAGGCAGGGTCTGTTGACTGGGAAGGGGCAGCAAGAGCGGTTTGCTTCAATTGCTCAAATTCTTCATCCATCACATATACTGGCTTGACAAAACAGATGTACTGGCGTGGGGGGAGATGGGGGTCCTTTCTGGACTTATCACTATCATTTGCATAGAAGATGATGAGATCAAATAAGTCCTGATGGACACAGAAGGGAAAATCTCATACCCCTTATCAATCTGGGTGCATAGTTTGTTGTAGGTGGCAGGCTTTAAGCGCCTGAGGGCGGAACTGAAATTGTAAAGACATACATCTGCAAGATGCATGTTGGCGTAGTTGATGGGGTAGGACCAGCAGGTATGCCCCGCAGCCCTGATTTCTTGGGTAGCCCATTCCCACTGCTCCATCTCTGCACTCAATACAACTGTGTGCACGGTGTTTTGTGTGGCCCACTCCTCCAGCATGTCCTTGAGCTCTGTCTGGTAGGCATACCCATCTGCAGTGTTCAAAATTGCTGAGTAATAATTGGCGCCCAATGGAGAAACTGCCAATAAAACCCCAACAAAACAATACAAGATTGGGCCGCGCTTGTACACGTCAGATTGGATGCGCTTTTCTCCAAAGTCTTGGATATTGGCCAAGATATTGGCGTATGATAGGAAGATGACGTCATTACGGGCCCTCATTGCCCTCCCTTTAATAAAATTAATAATGGTTGCATTATATGGGTTGGTATCCACCAAAATGGGGCCACCAAGAACCTGATTGTATAGTATTCTGGCGGCAACCACAACTCTGTGCATCCATGAATTCACCGTTCTTTTGTTGGTGAAGATGCCATGGAGTCCCAACTGGAGACGTACCTGGACCAGGGGCATCTGCAGGTCACGTTCCATAATGGCCATCATAAGGGGATGGGCTGTGTCACCTTTGGTTGAGGTACAGGCACCAGTCAGGGTCTTCTTGGTAGGGGGGCCACAGTTGGCATGGGCTCTCAGGGTTGCAGCCAAAGTTGACTTTGCAAAACCCATTGCAGCCGCAATTTCCCCAAGGGACATAAGCTTGCCTTGCTTTTCAACCATTTCAAGAACAATCTCCAGGGTGATCAATTTTCTTCTGCGTCTTGCAGACTAATTAGCTGGGGGAGGGATATGTCCATCTTGTGAACTGGTCAATGTCATCTGATTGGCTGTTTTGGGGTTCTGGGCTCTCTGGGTGACCCCATGGCTAAAATGGCTGGTTTTGGATGCCATTGCTGATAAGGGATTTGGGTTGGCAGCTGCCTGTGCATGGTGGGCAAACAGGGCCATGCTGGAAGTTGCAGGGGAAAGAACAGTCTCCTGTGTGGCGCTTGCGGAGGGGCCTGCAGGTTGGGAGTGGTCATAGAGGGAGGCTTCACTATTAGAAGACACAGTGTAACCCTGCATAATTTTGTCAAGGTCAGGTAACAGCTTGTTGACTTGGTTGTTGTTGAAAGAAGACATAATAAAAATTTCATTATAATTTTAAACTCAAGAAGAGGAATGTATATTTTAGTCAATTTTATATTTATATATGCCAATTTTGTGAATATATACAATCTAAATTTTAGCCAACCTAAAATGGAATAGGGTGATTTTTGAGAATGCCTATGATTCCTAAAAGAATCAGCACAAATCCACTCTTGATCCTTTGGCATCCTTTTTGAGACACCTATAAATTATATTTATTTCAAATTTCTTGCAATTATGATTTGAAACTTGGTTCTTGGATTTAACAATCCCGCAATTTTCAGATTTGTTAATTTTCACATGATGTCTATGATTTGTTTGATATACAGGAAATATCAAATTGTACATAAGAATCCCGCATTTCTGATTCATGTATCCCGCATTTGTTTGTTGGGTTTTGTTTTTTGTTAGTTGAGTTATAGCTCAAGAGATTCAAAATTTGCCAATTTAAATAATCCAAAAAAAGTCAAATTAAATGGTTGATTTTATTAAATATTTTACTTTTCACTCAGATGAGTTGCCCGCAAAAGTGATTCAAAATTTGGACCAAGGATTTGAAAATCCCACATTTTTACGTTCAGGTTCTGAATTTACAGTACTGGTTAATAATAAAGGGTTTGAAATTGTATGAAATGATTGGTTGAAAATAGGAATATCCTAGAATAAATCATACTCTTGGCAGCAGTTGAATTTCTTTAATAAAACTCAATTTTAATTATTTCCTGTGGGGTATATAAGCATTATTAGCTTTATCCAAGAGTCATCAATTTAAACAATATGAAGCTTATTATTGCCACCCTTCTCTCTCTTGTCGCTGGTCAGGTCTCTCAGGCTGTATCCACAGTTGTATCTGAGTCCGTCACTGTCCGTCCATTTTCTACTGGTGGTCAAGACACCCTAGAACAGAAATCAATTACTACCTGTCTAGATGATAATTGCTTTCTTGCCAAGAAAGGACATGGTACAAAGCTTTACGTTGAACTTTCTTTTGAAGATGAACTCAAACATCTTCTTGGCTCAACCACTAATCTTTGAGTTTTTGTTTTACCCCCCAAAGGAAGTAATTGAGTATGCGACAACTTGACAGGATGTATCCCAAGAACTTGCACTTTGACACACTCAATTGCTGTGTGAAGCGGTTTCCCACCCAAAATTGAGATAGCTCACACTATCTCTAACTTACATGTTCTTATCCGTTTGGAGTACTAGTCTGCAAAGGCAGACCAACCGGACTCAAAACATGCATATCTGTTTTTGCTGTGAAACAAGATACCAGAATGACCTGTGATTTGGCAGACTCAGCAGAAAGAGGATTGTCCTTGCTACCAACAGCTGCAAGCAGCTGTTGCTTCACAAAGTCTTGAGTTGGACGCGCTCTTTGACCGGGACCTAAAAAGGTTCTCTCGTTTCTAGCAAGCCATAAACCAAAGAGGGATTCACCCCACACTGATCTCCAAACCTTCTCACCCTCCACATTAGCATAACACACCTGTGGTGGGATTGCAGCCAAGAGTTTGGGCCACTGCCAAGTGACCCAAACTGCTTCCTTCTCAAGATGGTACCAATTTTACCAGTGGAACACACGTGACCATATTGTTCTCGCTTCCGAGCACTCTAGGAATATGTGTTTTGCCAATTCCACTTCCCCGCAAACCTTGCAAGAAAAGTTTGCAGGGTCCTCTTTGTTGTGCCATTTTTGTAACACCTCTCCTGTGT